>BQNB010017471.1:2843-69891 GCA_026074375.1 Tanacetum coccineum
TATGCCTTTATTATGCTTTGATATGACACCATGATTATGACGTTTCGGCCTCCTTTCCGGAGTGGGTCGTTACAATTACCTAGCCTCAAACCAATACCCACTTTTCATTCCTTAACACAAAATTTAATCAGTTTTGGTGTCAAGTGTCCTCTATAACCGAATACATGCATACACATGCATAGGAAATCACCAAAAATCTTGCTAAGGATCCCAAAAGTACTAGTTCATCATCTAATTAATTAAGACTTGTCCTAATTGTCTCAGCTAACCTATTACCCAATGGTTAATGACTCATTCTCCTTGCCTTGGTCCCCTAGGCCACGGCTAAGTGTCTACAAACACACAAATCACAAGATTTCATGTATCTAAGCCTACCTTGTACATATATTGTGTAATTAAGACAAGGTACTTAAGTGGTTTAACCAAAACAATGTGTAGGGGTAGCAAACTAGAACTCTTAAAAACCACTTCCTAGGGCACGATTTGGTTGATTTATGAACTAAGGAGACTAACTAGCTTCTTGCCCTATAAATAAGACTCATTAGCTCACATAACACATTTTCCAAACTCTTAATACTCTCTCCAAGTTAAACTTCTCTCGATTATTCCTCCATCACATTCGGTGTACATCTAACCGAGTTACATTCAACCTATATTTAATCCAAAGACTCAAGGAAGCTTTTGAAAGATCGAGTATAAAGGTTTAAGGGGTATACAAACTAAGGGTCTAAGGTTATAAGCTTTGGAGCTTATAGTTATACACGTTGGGTGTATACGGGTAGAGATCACTTCGCAACACTCGAATCAAGAACACTAGGACCCTTTGTAAGTCGAACTAACTCGTTCATAATCCTTTACTACTCGCTATGAATTATACTTAGTCATAATAGTCGCGTAAACTTGTTAATCAACATGAGGGAACGCGAACATGCATGGTTCGACCCATGCATGGTTCATGCAACCTTTTTGAACGATAAATAAAGCCTTATGTGGTGTGTACGTGGTCTAAAACACGTTAATGTGCGAAGTTAGGGCTTAACACACGGTGAATTTATTGTCCAAGTTTACTTTGACCCTTGTTTTCGTTTGTGAGAAATGTAAGACAAACTACACGTTAACTTTACTAGTAAGATTTATAACTTGGCTTAGGAACGTAAATAATAACTTGTGAAATGAATGCATGTACCGGATTACAAGTTATAAAGGTTAACTAACGCCAAACTAATATGTCGAGACCTAGAAAACATTTAGCAAATCAAAGGGGGCTAGGTTCGAGTCACTTGGGCTTGGCAGCCCACTATTGGTGGCCCAACAGGCCCAACGAGTCATGTGAAATAAGCCACGCCCTATGAATAAGCTAACCGAGTATAAATAGAGACTAGGAATGTTTATTTGTTCGACTTGGGCTTTGCAATGTATTTCGGAAACACACCGCACCCTTAATGGGCTCACTAGCCCCCATCAAGAGTAACTAAAAGAACGATACAAACAAAAAGCATTCCACCACAATGACCAATGGAGCAGGAATAATATGTTAAAGATAAAAAAAACTATGCCAATGAAACCCACACCAGTAGTTGAAACTGACACAACACCAAACCATGAGAGAAAGAACCTTAAGCTGCATATCAGACAAAAAAAGCCACAGTAGCAGGTACCAAACCAAAAGAAAATTGCAGACCATTCACACAAGTACCAGGCACCAAACTCACAGATAACATTTTCTAGGATCACAATAACCAACTCTAAAATTTCTGCAAGTAACAAATCATCTATTCATCTTAACAGTACGTCAACCCTACAACTACAATTAGCCTGGTTAAAAGATTAAATATCCATCAATCTACTAATTTAAATATTTCATGGATGATTACAAAGCAGGGAATCAATATGAAATAACTTCACAATTTGTGCTTGAACATTGACTAGCCTAATAGAGTAACCATACACACACAAGTTCTGATATCCTCTTTCTTCATCATTTTAAATCATAAATAAATAAAGGGTTAATGGCATATAATAGCAACGTACTTTCCCATTTAAGCCATTATCAGATATGAACTCCAAAAAGTATCACAATACCCATCGAACTTTATATGAACTGATCTGATATCAGCAACTTGACCATTTTTTCTTACAAAATTCACGTCATGTGACACATGTACATGTCATGTCACTTCTTTTAGAGCGTTAGGTTCCATGTCAGCCCCTAATACACACCGTTAGGTTGTATGCGTTAGTGTTAGGGTTATATGTGTTTTTATTAGGGAAGACAACCTAACGGTGTGTATTAGGGGCTGACATGGAACCTAACGCTCTAAAAGAAGTGACATGACATGTACATGTGTCACATGGCGTGAATTTTGTAAAAAAAAATGGTCAAGTTGCTGATATCAGACAGTTCATATAAAGTTAAAGGTTTAAAATATAAAAGTGTATATTTATAAATCTAGGGACTAAAGTGGAATAACTAGGAACTTAAGGGTATGATAGTGAGCAAAAGTGAAATGAATAAAACACTTAACGAGTCGGTCGAACATTAAGATATTCGGACATTGAACGGGTTTAATAACAAGTTAATAAATAAGTATATTTATTAATAATGATTTCACGTTTCTCGAGAACCATCGGAATTATAAATACAATAATCTTGTGCGTCACCACACAAGTGATAACGGTATATATAAACTTAAAATGAAATTTAGTTTATACAATGAGTCGTTAGCTTAAATGTGTAAACTAAGACTTGACCGTACTTACTTAGGTACTTGACGGTGTGATCCACTGCTTACTTGGATATTTATTATCATTCAGAGAACTACCGGCTAAGGTGAGTTCATAGCCCCATGTTTTACAATTATTTAAATGATTTACATCCTTGGGGTGAGAACATGCTTTGTTTTACAAATTGGACGCAAGTGTACATTTTATACCATGATTACGTGTTTTGCCTAAGTTACCATAACCCATTATGTCCATGATCATGAACTGTTAATTGCATAGATGTGATTGGGAATTACATTGTGTGGGCGCGAATGTTATGGATAGATCTATTAGGGATTGACAATCCCCGTTCGGGTGACTAGCTATCACTGGAAACGAACGCATACCATGTCGAATCTGGGATGTTGCAGGGTTAGCACATCATTCACGGACACTTGTTGGCAAATGTATATTTTGCATTCATACATGTCGAGCTTCGGTGTCATGAGCTTAGGAAAACGTAATTACTTTTTATGATGTTTGCATTTGTTGCTTAATCATACACTTGGAAATCTTGCGGTCCTACAATCGATTTACATAAACCTATGAATTCACCAACTTTATGTTGACGTTTTAAGCATGTTTTTCAGGTCAATAAGGCACGAGGTGCGATGATACATTGGGAGTCAATAATTGAAGAGTCAACACTTAAGATTTGGGGTCTTATTACACTTTGGGGACAATTGTTATAAACCGAAATCTTTATTTATATTGTTGAACAATATGAAGCCATGAGCTTATGTAACAAACAAGTATTTTGTTAATCCAATGTATCTTTTTCAAACGACACGTTTAGTAGTCGTTCTCAGATCTTGTGCTATTGACCCAATAATGTAACGCCTTCGGATATTCAACATTCCGCTGCATACTCAGATTTGAGGGTGTTACAGATTGGTACCAGAGCCAAGGTTATAGAGAACCAGGTCAAAAGTTTTTGTCTGGACTATAACCATTTTCAAAACTGTTTTCACAAATGGGATTTGCGAGGGACATACATGCATTACTTGTTTACGTCTAGCGCATATATGTTTACATGACATGCATTGGTTAAGCATTAGTAGGGTACTAAGTGCTTACCTAATTAATATACGTGTATATAAATTATATAAGTATTTCTTATAAGAAAAATCGATATGATATTACGTATATTACTATAAGAGCTTTATTATTAAAGCCTTACAGACATATCATATCGATTTTTCTTATAAGAAATACTTATATAAGTTATTTTACTTTTTGCAGTAACCATGTCTTCTGCGACGTCTGATGTTACCTTCACTTCCGTCTACACCGACTCTGAGCCCGGCAGGGCTTTTTGGGGAGCCGATGATGAGGAGGTATCTGAGGGAGGCATTCCACGGGTCATCGTACTAGGATACGACGGACTCCCGCTACAGCCAGTAGCCCCACCCTTACCGGATTACATACCAGGCCCAGAGGATCCACAGACACCACCAGTTCCTCAGGACGAGGATGAGCGTGAGCCTATGTCCGTACAGGCACATGATCCTGACTATGTGCCAGAGCCTATATACCCTGAGTATAGCGGTAGTAGAGTCAGCCAGAGCTAAGTGCTCCCCCTCCTCCTCGTCCTCCTCATCCTCCTCGTCCTCATCCTCATCATTTTCCCTTTTTGATAGATTCAATAGGCCAGTATCCACAGCTCGCTTCCTACATTGCAACTCAAATAATACTACCCCAAAAGCATACACGTCGCTCTTCATTGTCAGCTTTAATTTCCAGTATAGAAATAATCAGGATCTAAATACCCAAAAGTGCCTTTTATAGCATCTGACACGTAAGTCTGATTCCTTGGAACTATCGTTGCCAACCCAAGGTCTGCAATTTTGGCTGTCCAGCTTTCATCTAACAATAAATTTGAACTCTTAATATCGCGATGTATAACCCCAACCTCAATCCTTGTGTGAAGGTAGCGCAACCCACCACCGGCATCTATGCAGATATTGAGTCGCTGAAGCCAAGAAAGAGGGGTACCAAGTTGATGTAGATGATCATTTAGTGATACATTGTGTATGTACTCATATACAAGGATCATCTCATCTCCCTGATTACAATAACCAATCAAAGATACAATATTACATTGCCGAACAGTGGAAAGCATCTCAACTTCGGGCCAAAACGCAGCTGCTCCTTGCATGGACATGGAGTCCAACCGTTTAAATGCAGCAATTACAAGACTTGATCTATCAAAAATTTTACCTTTGTAGACTTTCCCAAAACCTACTTTCCCAACTACTAATGTTTCGTCAAAGTTTTTTGTTGCTAACTGAATCTCATGAAATTGGAAACGACGGCATGGTTGTGACCTTTTTATGGAGGAGTAGGACAAGGAATCCGAGGGGGAGGGTAAGCAGAATGAAAAGCAGGTATATGGTTCAGATACCTATCAATTACGGGGAAAAAAACAAATTATCAACAAACGGTTTGTAAGCAAAAAAATGCAATAATTTTCTTTATTGCAAGTAAAACTGCTATGTGTACAATAATTTTTACTCGAATAATCGTGTAACCAATGATCAGCTTACTTGATATTGAAGTGCTACTTCAAGCCCCCTTACAATCTCCGTAGCCAATGGACGTTCGTCACGTTCTAGCTTCAAGCATTGATATGCAACTTTTGAAAACACATCCAAAGAATTTGGATTTACTTCATCCCTTATATTCGTTAAAACAATTTGATTAACCGTATTTTGTCTAAAGGATTGTTGAGTTAATCCTACTAAAGGCTGAAGCTTATCATCAACCATACACAACCTCCCACACAATACTTCACACAAGACAACGCCAAAAGAATAAACATCCGACTCTTTAGTCAAGAAGCCTGTCTCGGCATATAACAGGTCACAATACCCATGTGTTCCTACTGGGTGGGATATGAGAAATGTATTTTTTTGATTGGCAGGGCCAAATTTGGAAAGTCTAAAATCTGAGATCTTGGCATTCCAGTTTTTATCTAGTAGTATGTTGGAACTTTTTATATCCCGATGCAATACTCTTTGTTGGGCCCCTCCAGGATTATGTAAGAACGCTAATCCATACATATCTTAAGGCGTCGAACCCATGTTAGGTCACTGCTCTTGAGATACCGGTCTAGACTTTTCTTAGTTAGATACTCATATATGAGGACCTTTTCGCCGCAATCAGCACAATACCTGTTGATACAAAAGTTAGGTCGGGTCCTGCTTGATCCGAATAGGTTGCTATTCGGGTATAAAGTGCATTGTTCTTGTATCAAGTGAATTTGTTTTAAAGACCCTGCACAAGGAATAAAACACCGTTAGCCTTATCGTGGGAGCGGATCCACAATTGGACTCCGGCGTGAGAGTAAGCGTATGACTTTTGAGAGAGTAATTGAGTGTTATTAGGGTTTGTAAGATACATGTATTGATGACAATTGCGTTCCTTTTATAGGCTGACTAACACTTAGGGTTTCTGTAACTTTCGGCCCAAGATACGACCGATATCATCGGGATTTGGAATTATCCTGACTGATTTAAATAAGTAAAGCATATCTCTTATTTAATTAGGTTATCTTTTCTTAAAGATAACTTGTGGAGATGCCGCAGCCACGGATGCCGGCAGCTACGACCCGTAGGTCATGGAGACCGTGACCGCGATGCGTGGGTCGGGGGCCCATTATCAGCAACCAAGCCTATAGTAGTATGAGTAGGTTGGGCCGACCCATACTATACGTCATCATGTCCCCCCAGTCTAGGAGATGTGACCGTGGCCGGGACCGCGGTCACGGTTCCTAGACTATAAAGACTTTGAACCTTCCTGGAAATATGAAACCTACGAAATCTGATGTGGAGTCCCAAAGCGTAATGATAAGCCCAATTATCGAGAAACGGCGAAAAACGCTGAATGAAGGGACGTGTGGTCCCACAACCCGTTCGTCTACCTCTCGATCATAGCCATCCAAAAAGTTAGTGGAGGACACGTGTAAAACATCCAACGAGGCACAACTGTCGAGGACATAGTATAAATAGGGCCAGCGATCACGGTGCATATTTCTAAAGTTTTCAAACTACATCGTCATTGTTACACATACAGCCCCACACGTCATTTATTCCCACGGAAACTCGTCACAACAGGTTAGTACACCATGCCCCTTCTAGAAACTGATTAAAAATAGGTAGGGATACAATATAGCTTGAGGACGCCCTATCAACCATCTCCCACGAGTATCTGTTAGAATTTACCTCCCAGTATGGTATACCGGAGAGCTTGCATCCTGAGTTGCCTGGCCTAGAAGACACCATCGTGGAGTTTCCCGAGGGCAAAGTCGATGTTTACACCAAATTTTTTGAATTTGCAAACTTTCATATCCTTATTTCACAGTTTCTCTTCAACATCCTTGGTCACTACCAAATTCACCTCTCACAACTGTCGGTAAAAGGCGCGGCCAAAGTGAGTCACTTTGAAATCAACTGCCGCGTCTTGAACATAGTCCCCACACTAAATCTATTCTGTGTTTTCTATGTTCCTTCTTTCAACTCGGGATGGATGTCGTTTAGCAAACGGCCGGGGATGAACACCCCACAGTGTTATACAAAGCCCCTTGATTCCATAAAGAACTGGAATCGATTCTTCTTGGTAGATGAGAGGGTATTCCCCATCGTCGTGGACTGGCGTACAAATGCCCCAAAGGATGGGATGCCCCCAGCAGATTCCTATTCTATGGTGGACGTAACAACTTTGAACACGCTTTTATTTTCACATTTCTTTAAAAATATGTAAAATCTTATTAGTCTAATTTCTTACATATAGAAATGTGTAAAAATTGTTTACATTAATAGATTTGTAATTTGTTACTACAGAAAAAAAATCACACTTTAAGTGTGGAAAATAATTGTAACATCCTATTTCTTCTTACAGTGAGAGAATTTGGTGTTCAAATACACCTATGAGTGTGGACATTTTAAATATGGGCTAATTCTTAAAAGAGTTCAAAACCAAAAGTGAAATGTCATTCTCCATCCAATGGATTTTTTATTCCAAAAATAACTCGTGCAACCAGGACGATGGTGCAACTTATGCAGAAATTGTCAAGTGTCCCTAAATGTACAAAAGTATATAGTACATGTGTAAGGTATATATACCCTTATGTCTGTAGGGCAACTATGTATTTGGCAACTGGATAATTTTGTCATTTTAACAAGTTAGTTTATTTTAGGTATTTGGCAACTAGTACTTTGGGTAACCAATGTCTTAGGGAAACTATTATTTTAAAAGTACTTATTTTTTCTAGACAAAAGTACTATTAACTAATCAAAATTAACTTTTTATATATCAAAAAGGTAAAAAAGACATACATCGTCACTGTTCTTCCTCCATCAACCTTAACCAAACACAAAAAAAAAAAACACAATTGACCATCCATGAACACACACTCGCATCATAAATACACAGTAATCTCTTAATCAATCAACCTATACTTTCTCCTCTAAGAATTGATAACATGATTGATTCCATTCAGTTGTATGATGTTAAAGTAGTTGTTAGGTCAGCTTTGAAATTACTTCCAGAAATTAAACGTTTATTGTCATCCAATCCTAATCGTCTGAACCTATTTAGAAGAACTGTATCTGGGCTTTGGTTGGATCTTCCTTCTCACTACAATGATAACCATTTGATGCATTAGGTACATATCTCATAGATTACTTTTGAATGTCCCCCAATTATATTCCGTATTGGCGATCATATGTTACACTTTGGCTGGAAAGAATTTTGTTTACTTACTGGTTTTTGACTTGGTGTTGTGTCACTCAAACATGAGAATTTAAGTTGTTTTTGCACGCGCGTATTTCCAGATATAGTAACTGAAAAAGATATTAGGAAATTAAAATTATCTCATCTTTTGGCCCTTGTTAGAGATAAAAAGGGTTGGGCAGGTTTACATGATATTGATGCGGTTCGTGTTTGTCTTTTAATTATTGCTGAATTAGTGTTTATGGGTAAAGAAGACAGGAATTGTATCCCTATGCATTTAGTGATATTGGTGGAGGATTTGGATGCGTGGAATGACTATCCTTGGGGTGAATATATGTGGCAAAATTTTTATGAAAGGACTGTCAACATTGTTGCTGACCACCGGCAGCATCATTTGGATGAGAAGAAGAAAAACCCAAACTACAATGCCACATACAATCTATATGGTTTTGCTTGGGCTTTCAAGGTTACAATTAATAAACCTTTATCCTTTTATGCTTATCTTGTATAAATATATTTGTTTTTATGTAACCAAAATTAAACTTATTATATAGATATGGATCTCGGAGAGTTACCCAATCAGTAAACAATGGTGGTCTAAAAAAAGATAATGTCATACCTCGTTGTCTTGCCTGGACAAACATTACAAAGTTTGATAAATCTCATTACAACCGTCTATTTGGATTTGTAAGCACATACCTAATTGTATTCAAATATTATATTAAATATGGTTTTTTGTTCTTAAGCACTTTTGTTTGTATTTGTTCGTTAGGACTCTATTCCAATTGTCAACCTTGATCCAACTCCTGCAGAGAAGATTCAAGCATGGTTTGCACACTCGGTTCATGAGGTACATGAATACGCAGGTGCGTTTGTTAGCCCGCAATGCATCAAACCTGAAATTATAATGACCATACCGAGATTGGAATGCGTTTTGGAATTCTTTCTCTTCGTACTCTAAGGGGGGGGATTTGGTGATAACCCGATCTTAAATCTATCTTCGAATAAATACTGGATCCCTGGAGTTGATCAAATAAATCGTCGATCCTTGGGAGTGGATAACGATTCTTCACTGTCAGCTTATTTAACTCACGGTAGTCAATGCACATCCTGAATGACCCATCCTTCTTTTTGACAAACAAGACCGGGGCTCCCCAAGGTGAGGAACTGGGTCTTATGAAGCCTTTGTCGGAAAGCTCTTGCAGTTGTTCTGACAATTCCTTCATTTCGGATGGTGCCAATCGATAACAGTGCTCGAGACTACGGTGCTGTGGTTTGGTGGGGGGGCGCTGGGGGGTGGGGGTGAGGAAAAAGTAGAACTGACTTGGGGGGGGGGGGGGGGGATGCGGGTGCGGCTCCTGGGATTAAGTCGATCTGGAATTCTACTGGTCGAGTCGGAGGAAGACTCGGCAAGTCCTCGGGAAACACTTCTGAAAAATCTTGAACAATTGGTACGTCCTTGAGTTGCTTTCCTTCCGACTTGTCCTCCTCCTTCTTGGCGGATATTTGTGCCAAAAAGATCTGACATCCTTTCGCCATGTACTCTTGAGCCTTTGAACATGAGATAATGGTCAACCGAGATTCTCTCCCGTCGTTACTTTCGTTACCATGAAAAATCAAGGTTTCATTCCCATAGGGAACTCGAACAAGTTTCTCATCACACACGATCATGGCGTGATACCTTCTTAACTAATCCATGCTGATAATAACGTCGAAACTACCCAGTTCTATGAGCATTAGGTCTATGTTGAACGGATGGTTTAAGAAATTTAAAGTGCAGCCCCGTATAATAGTGTCTATCCTGACTATCTTCCCATCAGCTAATTCGACATCATAACTATTTTCTAATGAAGTTGGGGTGATGTTAATCAGGGAACTAAAACGGCAGTAGATATAAAGCTTCTATCGGCACCAGTGTCAATAAGATAGATGCATAGCGGTTGTTTAAGAGGAACGTACCCGTGACGACATTGGAGTCCGGGTTCCTCGATGCATTCCCATTCTTCTCCGCATTTCCACATGTTGTACACCCAGCCAGCTCTGTACTCCCATTCATCCTATCCTTATTCTTCACTTGGGGACATCTTCTTGACATGTCCTGGAGCTCCACATTCAAAACAACCATTTCCTTTGGGATTTGTCCCATTGCCCTTCTGAGTATTAGCAACATTTGTGTTGCCAGAACTCCTGCAGTCGCGGGCAAAGTGCCCTACCTTGTTGCACTTGTGGCACTTCTGAGTACACGGGCCATTGTGGTGAAAATGGCACTTGGTGCACTTGGGCAAAGATCCCCCATACGGCTTCTTTTCACCTGTCCCCATATTGTAGACCTTGGCGACATTATGCCTCTTGAAGGGTTGTTGTTGGTGACCATGGTTGTTTCTGGATGAATCATCAGCCTTCCTTTTGTTGTCAGTCTGCCTTTCCGCGTAGGTACGGAGTTTCTGATCCATCAAGTCGTTGGCCAACTCAATAGTCTCATCCAACGTCTTGGGTCTGGCAGACTTCACATTTCCATAAATGTTATCAGGAAGTCCACTGATGTACTTGTCAACCTTCTTAGTTTCATTAGCAACAAACTTGGTACATATCAGGGTTAGCTCTTGGAAACGTTCAGTGTATGTTGGAACATCGTTCCCTTTGACCTTTAGGTTCCACAACTCGATTTCTAGTTTCTTGATTTCACCTTGCGGACAATACTTGTCCGTCATCTTCTTCTTGAGCACTTCCCAAGTCATTGAATATGCATCAGCTACTAAGGTCCTTATCTCACTATTCCACCAAGTCAAAGCAGCACTTAACAGAGTGCAGGTGGGAAACTTAACCTAATTTTTTATAGCACAACCACTGATATTAAAGACTGATTCCATCTTTTTGATCAACCTGGTTAAACCGACAACGCCTTTAGTCCCTTTGAAGTTCAAAGGTTGGCATTTCATGAAGTCAGCGTAGAAATAAGGGCGCACAGTTTGCACATTCCTTCGGTTATCCCTGTGCGAACTGTGGCTTCCATCTCTATTGGTGGAGTTTCGCAGAAGAGCTTGATCAATCATGGCTTGAACGGATTCAAGAGTCATGTTGTTTGGGTTGGTGTTGTTAGGTGAGGTATTCGATCCTCGTCTTGTCACAGGTGTCATGATTCGTCTAAATCACAAGAGACAAAACGTGAGGTCATAATCATGACGAGATATACAATAATTTACAGATGAGACAACAACACAAGAGAGGTATATAGTACAACAATACCAATTTTCTATTTCATTCTATACTTGGAAAATTTACATGAAATAGTTTTTAGTACACAAAATACAATACAAAAGATCTAAGGCTATGCTAGCGGGGAGAACCCCTAATACTTAACATGCTTGAACAACTATCTAGCAAAGTAAAATGACATAAACTACTAGTGGGACTATCCAGCATAACTAGAAGCATTCTATTGATATGGTTATCTAAGCATCAAAATTTTTTCATTTTTAATGGTGCTGGCAGCTACTATCCTCCGAATGCTCTTGCAGTGCTAACAACTCGGCCTGCATGTCATCCATCTCTCGCCTCATGTCTCTCATCACACAGAGAGTCTCTACCATCTGTGCCTGACGCCTATGGTCAGTCTCTCGAAGCTCTGCCATCTTAGCTTGTTGCATCTGGGAGCGAGTCTCATGTACCTGGTGCTGTGTCTGAATAAGAGTACCCTACAACTGTAGTTGTGTCTGATGTGCATGGAGCTAAGACTCGCTATGCATATATAATTCACGGTGGGTCTCAAGCTCATTATGGATCGATTGACTCAATCCTAACGCTAGAGCCAAGCCTCTGGGAAGCATAGGCCTCCTCCTCCACAATGAGTACCGTCTCCTGGAGAGTCATCCTATCCCCCATAAGTAAGTCGACCCGCTGCGAGTCCATAGTGACTCATTGTGATATGCGAGTCCTACTATCCTGAGCATCCTCTAGTAGAGCATATAAGTCATGTGTATCATGCTCATGGAGCTCAGTAAGCTCTGTAACCCTAGTATTGACCTCTCCTACGGTCATAGGTGCTATCTCAGGAATTGCCTCTACGGATCCACCCAAGTATCCCCTAATACCATACTAACCTCTTTAATACCTTCGTGTCTCTCTTCAGCATTCTAGGGTGCTGAACAAACCCATAGTCTATTCCCTCGAACCTCCGATGGGTCTAGCAGTAAGAAAATCTCATCAACCTCTACTTGGAGCCTAGAGAAAACAAGTGCGACCTCTTGCGAGGTGGCCTGCTCGAAATCGATGATTTTCATCCCTATGGTCAACTGGTGGGTGGTATGTAAAGAGATGGTGGTAGTGGTGGTAGTAGAGGTGATGGTAATGCAGCAGTGACCGCATCAACAAGGGCTTGAGTGGAGGCTATCCTGAGTGTCTAGGTTTGGGTTAGACACCCAGATGATGGTAGTAATGGTGATGGTACATGTGGTGGTGATGAATGTGCAGATGGGGCCATGTACCTAGCAAGGTGCTCCCCTGCAGAGGGTGGTGATAGTGAGATAGGTGGTGATGGTGGTGGAGTAGGCATGGCTAGAAGTCTCTCAACCTCTGCCTCTGGTGGAAGGGATATGGAAGCCTGAAGCCGGACAGTAATCCTAGCTCCAGTGGTAGTAATGTCAGTAGAGGGTGGTGGTATAACAGGCTCTGTTCCCTCAGGTGGGGAAACAAGCTCAATAGTAGGTACAACAACAGCGGAGTCGGCCAGAGCTAAGTGCTCCTCCTCCTCCTCATCCTCCTTATCTTCATCCTCTTCATCCTCATCCTCATCATCGGCGTCATCCCCGGATGAATCGCCGTCATCATCATCTCCATCCTCTCCCCCGTCCATAGGGTAGTCAACAGGACCATCCTTTGTCTCATCACCCTCATCCTTCTCTAGATCCGACTCAACAACATATCCTGTGCTCTAAACAAGCAGTAGTGAAACAATGGAGACTGGTTAATGGCGCTCCTAAGCAGAAACTAATGGCTCATCCTCAGTATATATCAAGGTATATTAGTCTATTCAGCATGTAGTCAGGATCATGTGGCTGTATGAACATAGGCTCACGCTCATCCTCGTCCTGTGGTACTGGTGGTGTCTGTGGCTCCTCGGGGCCTGGGTTGTAATCTGGTGATGGTGGGGCTACCGGCTGCATAGGTTTTAGTCCTTGTATCTATTTCGATAACTCGTAGAGAACCTATATAAGATATCTCATCAATCGGCTCCCAAAATAATACCCTCACCTGGCTCAGAGCAATGGGACGAAAGTGTAGGTAACTGAAGACGGATGCCAGAAGCATGTCTGCAAGGAACACTAAAATAACTTATATTAAGTATTATTCTATAGACTCTTATAAGTAATATACGTAATATAATTTATATACTCGTATATCAATTATGCAAGCACTTAGTAAGCTACTAATGCTAAAAAAGTGTATGTCATGTAAGCACATATGTTAGATTGCAAATAAGTAATGTATGTGTGTCCCGTTGCAAACCCATTTGAATGCAGTGTTTGAAAATGGTTATAGTCCCAGACAAAAACTTTTGACCTGAGTTCTCTAACTTGACTCTGATACTCAATCTATAACACTCCCCCAAATCTGGGTTAGGCAGCGGAATAGTGATTATCCTGAGGGGCGTTACTTCATAGATTCAATAGCAAAGATATGCGAGACCATAAATGGGTCGTGGGTTTTAAAAGTTAACATTGTAATTAACAAAATACTTGTTCATTACATAAGCTCTTGGCTTTAAATATGTTCGACAATATAAGTAAGATTTCGGTTTAACCATTGTTCCCAAAATTGTAATACGCCCCAAATCTTTAGTAATGACTCTCCAAAGAGTGACCCCCAATGTATCTTGGCACCTCGTGCCTTATTGACCTGAGAAAAACATGCTTAAATCGTCAACATAAAGTTGGTGAATTCATAGGTTTATGTAAATCAATTGAAGGGCCGCAAGCTTTCCAAGTGTATGATTAAGCAACGATGCAAACATCATAAAAAAGTAATTACGTTTTTCCTAAGCTCATGACACTGAAGCTCGGACATGTATGAATGTAATGTAATTGCCAATAAATGAGAGAAAATAACGTAAGCGACGTGTAAACGGTTTTATCCGCCTAAAGGGAGCTTGTTGACATAGTGAAATCTCGAGTCGGATACTCGGGGAGTAGAGTAGGGCGAACAGGTGCTTCGTAGCTAAACCACTATTAAATCTCGGTGTCTTGGTTTGGTTGTTTCTTTCCTTATCTCTTTACATCATTATTGTTGTTATTTAGTTTTCATTTAGATAGTTATTGCTTGTTCATATTATGATTTGATTGAACATATAACTCGGATCTATACATTTTTGACAGTAAACTTTTAAACCATAAAATAAACATGTAAACTATTCAACCCCCCTTATAGTTTCCACACAGTCAAGTGCTTCACGAAAGTCTACTGTTATTAGACTTCGTATACCACAAAGACAATTAACATGACCTACTCCACCAACACCAATTCCAACTACTGATGAGGCTGGCGATATAATCCTACAAGATACAATTCAACTAAGTCTTGCAGAGTAGAAAAGTTGTGAAGAGCTTGAAGCCAAGCAAAATGAGGACAAAGTTAAAGAGCACTTGCTGGCAGAGGAGATTTAGAAACTAGTTGAAGGAACGGAGAATGTAGAAGAAAATGAGGTTGATAGTTCTACCCCTAGGCAAAATGATAATCAAAATGATCCTGACACTAGGTTAGAGCCCATAAGTAATAAGGAAAGTCTGGAGGTGGAGATAAATGCTGCTGTACAACTTGTAAATGTTAATTAAGAGGAGGAAGAGTAATCAGAAGATGATTATGAGTTGAAAAGAAGGGAAAAAGGGAAGCATGTAAAGGAGTCTAGGAATACACCATTCCCTACAATAATTAGATCTCCTAGGATTCATTATACTCTCATATCTTTGGATACTAAGAAACTTTAGGAATTGACGGTTAATGATCCCCTACCTTCATCTTCTACACCATCTTTATCTTCACCAAAACCAAAATTATCTGCTTCACAACACATCTTATCATTGTTTAAACCCAAGACTGGCCGTTTTAAACAATACAAGAGTTTCTTTTATGAGCTTGCTCAACACTTACAAGAAGTCATGGAAGAGTCGTCGCCCAAAATGGTAGATACTCATGTTAAGAAACTTACCAAGACACAAGTACCTATATATGTTGCATTGGGGCTTATAATGGAAAGACAACAGAGTCAATCTGATGTGGCAAAGATGATTACAGATGTGATTCCGCAAGAACGCGAGAATCTTCAAGCAAAGATTTCTTCACAAATTAACAATGCTATCACTAACCATATTCCTTCTCAAGTTGATTCATCTGTCAGGCATTACATGTTAGGACATATTTTGCATGTGCACTCAACTCAAGCCAGCCCAGCTTTTGCGCAAGAACAACAATATCAATTATATCTGACCATGAAAGACAATCCTCAGCTGCAACAGGATGATTTACCAATTTGGTTCGCACTCAAGTACAAGTTTGAAAGACTTCATGTGTCTAATACTTCTTGTAGACCTTCTACCATTCGCCCAAGATATCAAGACGATCCTCATGATGATGCTCATCCTGAGGGGGAGAATAGTGCAAAGAGGAAGAATATGTCTAAGCATGGAACTTATGTGTTTGGAGAATCGTCATCTGGTCAAGAAAATGAAAGTGAACCAGGTCCATCAACATCATGTAATCAAGAACAATTAGATGACTTTGATTTTTACTATAAAACTACGAGCTATAATAAACAGTAAAATACACGAGGTGACCGAGTCTTTTTCTAATATCTAACAGGACGGATTCTGATGCCATAGATGATGATGATCTTGTTACTAAGAAACTTTCACAAAAACTTGTGGAAGAAATGTCACAAACTGTTGATGAAGCAAAACTACGTAAACTTGTTAATGAAATGTTGAGACAACGATGCACTTCAGGAGATGAGCATCAGTATCACATTGATCAGATGCAAAACTTCTTGAAGAATGATATTGTGTGGGAAAGCAGAAAAGAAATCTTAGTCTCACCATATCTACAATAGCCTACTCTAGTTGTTCAAAGCTACCAAAGAGATCCTAAGGATCCTGCACTATCTCTGGTTAATCAAGATCTATTGTACTTAAAGAAAAGAAACTCAAGACCTAAGAAGATTATGATGTCTCTACACAATTTTCCTGCATTTATTTTTCCTGATGATGATATTGAAGAAAGCACTTCCAGATGGGTAGACAAATGTGTGAAGAAGTTTAATCCTTATGCTCGATATACTATCGAACATTGGAAGAATCCACATGCAAAGATCTTCTACATTAAGAAACAAAAAGAAACCGAAAAACCAAAGGAAGTTGTCTACTTAAATTCAAAGATTGTTCAAATCATCAAGACTTATTGGGAACTAGGACATGAGCACAAATTTATAACTAAGATTGTTGCAAGAACAGTAATGGTAGCATAGTGTCAATCACTGAGTCAGATTACAAGAACCTCAACAAGAATGATATTGAGGATTTGTATCTGCTAATTGTTAATGGCAAGGTAGATAACTATGTTGAGACTGGACTGTTGTGGTCATTATTTGTCTTCATCAGGAGTATAGTGATTTTAGAAAGAGTACATGATTTCTAGCTAGGTGTGGAAAGCTATTAACAGAAGGTCAATCTGACTGCACCAACAATTACTTTCCCAGGCATTGAAAAGTATAAGATGTTCTCCATCGTCTTTAAACCAGTATATGACATTATATACAAGAACAAAAAGAAAGAAAAGAGAGTGATGAGACATCAAGAGGTTCATAAGTTTTGTGATGCTACATTAAAAAGAGTCTTGGAAGGATTGAAAGCTACAATAACAATGTGAAGCATGGTTATGTAACTCCAAGTCTCAGTAAAGAAGATGTTGAATACTTGCAACTATTTGTGGAAGAGATTGAAGAATGGTTGAAGCATCATGATCAGATGAGATGTTGGGAAATGTACATGAACGGAAGACCACTAGGATTAAGAAGAGAACGCCCAGAATAATCGACCCTTAGGGGGAGATTGTTAGGATCATAAAAATGTCGATTATGATACTTTAAGTGGTTTTATTTATTATTAGTGTTTAGTCTTTATTTTACAAAGTAGAAAGTATTTTGTAATAAGGAGAAATATGTTAAAAGTGAAAAATAGCATATTATCCAAAGAATAGGGACTAGATTGCAAAATTAGGAAAATAAAGGAAGGGAAGCTAGCCTTCCTCTCTTATAAATACCCACCTAATCAACATTAGGTGGTTAAGGCTTGTAACAAACTCACTTTCCCTCCCTTTTCTCTTTTTTATAAAATTTGGAAAATTGTGAAAGACTTGCCTTCCTCTCTTAATTCTCTATACTCATAATCGTTCTATATCGTGTGATTCAAGATAAAACAAGACCTAACAACAAGTTCTAGAATTTAATATACTACTGATACACTCTCATATAGTTTTAACCGATACTAATGCTCCAGAAAAGGTGACAAAATCACATATACACATCCATAACGATGGAATAGATACATATGATTGCTCGATCCTTAACTCAAGAAAGCTAAAGGTAAGACTATCTTATGTATCAAAAATAGATACCCGAATTCCTAAAAATCTAGGGGCGAACCTCACATTTTTAGGGTAGAATTTTTAGAGGATTTTTGTGTTAGTCATACAAATTCATATCCATGAGACGCTAATAAAACTCAGTTTTCGTCAGTATGTGTCATAAAAAAATTTAAATTTAGGTCAAAATTACCGTCTACGCTATGTTTTGGTATATTACACATCATTTTAAGGAACAAGCAAATGGAAATTGAAGGAATAGTTTCTAAGGCTTATTTCCCCCCTATACTTACGTTGAACATTGTTCCCAATGTTCTTAAAGTACCCGTAAAAACGAATAAAAGGAAAAGGAAAAGAGAAAGAAACTAGTACTCCCCTGGTTTGCTCAATAATGGAGAAGAAGCATATGATAACTGGCTAAATCGTCATCCAAGGATCGTCCACATGAAACTCCTAAGAACTTATGGGTTTCTTCTCATCAAATATAACCTGTAAATCAAAGACAAAGACAGCTACCTGGCGTAAACTCGATGGGATAATGATATATACAACAAAACTTTTAGGGTTGACTCTATGAAAGCAGTAAAGATAGGGTGAATGTGATGATATAATTAAGGTTTCTGCAGGTTTTTAAGACAATTACAAATTTTGGACATTGTGCAAAATTATTTTTCAAATATAATAAAATAATTCGAATTTTCACAAGCTGGAGACCTGACGCCGTCAGGAAAAATCCTGATGCCGTCTCTAGCCTCTGTGAAAATTTCACATTTGTTTTCTTGGGAAATTTTTCTGCATGCAATCCTATTAGTTACTTCTTGCAAAATTACTGCATAAAACCTGAGATTAATTATCACAATCACATGACACAAGACGCGAATTAATCTAAACAATTTATTTAATATGTTTGAAATGGTTCTTAGAAACCGATTTTTCCTTTAATGATTTTTATGAAATACCTTTGATTGCAATTAAAACAAGGTTACAAACAAAACAAAGCATGATCAAATAATAATCCAAACATATAAAAACAAATGAATAAGAATTAAAACACACAAGACACTCCTAAAATGCGTTAAAAATAAAAGAATTGAGTTGCCTCCCAACAAGCGCTTTTGTTTATTAAAGAGTCTTTTAGCTAGACTCGGAGTCACATGTCCTTACGTGACCCCTCATCGCGTCTATATGCGGGCCCTAGATTTAAGCTATCTGAGTAATGGGTTTTCTCTTGGTCATCGTCATTTCTTGTTATAATGAAGGGTGGTATCTTATTGGTTTTCAAGATGTCTTTATCAATATGCTTGAACCTCTCCATTTTGTGAGGCAACTTGAATGTGATATTTTCTTTATCTTTTTCAAATGTGACAGTCCCTTTATCTTTATTATAAACAAGCCCAGTCGTCTTCACAAATGGTTTCCCAAATACCATCCCTCCTAAGTAATGGTCTATGATGCTGGTGGTGTCTTCAAGTACGACAAAGTCGCATTTATAAGTGAAGTTTCCTACAAAAACCTTCAATCCCTTAACCCTTCCTACAAAGTTGCTAATTTTTACAGGATTTGATGGTTTCCTTCTTGACTTTAACTCTTCACTCATAATCCAGTAGTAGTTCAGCCTAGACATTACATTGATTGGTAACTTTGGATCAATGTAAGCCTGCCTCTTAAGGAATTATCCAACCATGCATGAAATTTTTATATTATCCAGATTCCCCGTCTTAATCTTAGTTCTAACCCAAGGAGGTCGCGGGGTTTTCAGAAGCAATTCGTGATAGCTTAATTCATCTATTGTTGGGGGGTTGTCAAAGAACTCTGGGTCATCCTCTTCTTCTTCCTCGGTTTCTTATTCGGTTTCTTCATCTTCTATTTCTTCATTAGACTCTTCCCTTCTATTCTTGGCTTCTTCTTCCTCTTTAGCCATTATGTTACGGTCGTTATCCTTAGTTGCATTCGGCATCATGATATCTTCTTCTTCAGGTTCATTTTCCTTCTTCAGAATGATGATTGAATTGTCAAAATGAACGCGTTTTGGGGAGGAGGGGTTCCTATTCTACATTTCTAATGATGATCAAGATTGATATTTTGGGGAGATTAATTTTGATGGGCTTTTGATCCCCTTTTTCGTGGTGCTTCTTTCTCGAGGTTCTCAACGGATGTGGCGTTCACGCAAGCCATGGAGTTTCTTGCAGTGTCATGAGCGGGCATATCATCAAACTTTTTAGAAACGACCCTCCATAGAGTGTTAATTTTATTGATCACATCATCTTGTTGTTGTCTAAGTTGGGTCTCAAGGCTAGACAACCTTTTCTCTTGACTAGAATCAAAATTACTCAGCACCCTCCCGAGCCTTGTTTGATAATTTATAGGAGTAAGTAAAGAATGAGCCGTTTTGTGGACTTGTAAAGGTTTGAGTTCATGCCCAATTAAAGTTCGGCTTATCCTTTCAAGTGTTGACGGCTTCATTGAAGTTTCTTGGTCCTTGATTTGTAGTGAACTGCTTACCTCCTACTTTTTTTATACTCGAGGATGCGTAATCAACAAAAGCTTGCTCGGGATTTTCTATGCAATACTGAATGTCGTAGGGACCACTATAGATCTCACATGAAGAAGTGATTTTGTTCACTTGAATGGGTGGTTTACGAGCAAGATGAGCTTCCATCAAGCGTTGAACTCGATTTTCAAGCTCGATGAGACGACGGTCGGATATACTCAGGACATCTTGAGCCAAAGAGATTGACTTAACCGGTTTAGCGAAGTCCCTTGGGTCATTCCAACTTTCATTTTCATAGAGGGAGAGGTCCTCTAATAATGCCCAGGAATCTTCAGCGTTCTTGTCATGAAGCTTACCATCGGCCGCTTGATCGATGGTTCATCTTGTGACGGGATTGACATGGTCATAAAAGATTTGGACTTGGAGCCAAAGATCGATGCCATGGTGGGGGACATTTTGGAGTAAGTCCTTAAAACGAGTACATGCTTCAGAAAGAGATTCACCTTGATGTTGTTGGAACATCAGGATGTCATTCCGGAGTTTTGCAGTCCTTCCCGGTAGATGAATTGAGCAAGGAAACGAGTAGTAAGATCCTCCCAAGTAGAGATGGATCCTGTGGGAATACGTTCAAGCCAATTTCTAGCTTGATCGTGAAGGGAAAATTCAAATAAATGTAGGCGCGTGCTTTACCTATTTGCAACATCAAGGTTAAGTGAGTCCACAAGTTTTAAGAAATCCTTAAGATGTTGGTTTGGATCCTCGGACCGAAGTCCGTGGAAAGAGCATCCGTTTTGCACCAACCGGATGGTGTCGGATCGCAAAAGCACCACATTGTTCCCATCGGGGAGCACAATGGTGGTTTGATAGCCCTTGTGGCTAGGTCTGGAGTAATCTCTAAGAGTACGGATAGGATTTTCGACGCCCATGGAGGTTGACGAAAAGATTTACAAAACAAATAACAGAAAGAAAAGATAGACTAAAAGAAAGCTAATTAAAAGAAAAATAAAATCTCACTTGAAAGGATTCAAGTGAGTAGACCTAAGTTAAACAAAGCTTAAGACCTAACTATTCCCTACGCAGCGGTGCCAAAAACTTGATGCGGTTTGTCGTAAGACTTCACAAGAAGTTTTACAACTCCCTAGGCAAAGTACCTAGCCGTTGTAGTGTAGTAAGGCAAGTCTCGGGGGTTGTTATCGTTCTCTAGGGGAATAGGTTGGGAAGGCTCGAACAGAATCTAAAAAAGGTCTAAGGGGTTGAGAGAAGATTCTTTCTTTATTTTTATAAAAGCAGGTAAAAATCATAGTTTGAGAGGTTGGTTGGTTTTTAACAAACAAAACTAAATCTAAATCTAAACTACTTTGGTAATAACTATATGGTAAACGAACGTATTTATTTAATCATGCATTAATCCTTATTATGTTTCTCTAAATTATGTTGCTTTGTCACTCTTGTAATGATCTGTGTAAGTATTTCCTAAGTCATGAACGAATTACACGAACCCGCCGTCTATGTAATATTCCATTAAGGCAACGCACAAGTAAGGTAGTATGAAGACTATTACAAGGCCCCTAAGAGTACATTACATGCATTTGAAACACTTAAGAGGGATCAACCATATTAGGGGTAAGGTAGTATGAAGACTGTTACCGATGGTATCCTTTCTACACACTGGCATTTCCTTAGACGTCTATGCCAATTTAATATTTTATGGCTACTTTTCTAAAGCCTAACGCGTACATCCATCACAAGAAGAAACATGATAAAGATCTACATAATAAGTTTCATGCAATCATAAGTAAATACTAATAGATCTAGTCAGACATATTATAAAGAAGTAAAGAATATAAATCAATCAAACAACACATAGACATATTGAATGATAAAAGATAAAGGATCTCACTTGATTAGAACATGAGTTAATGGCAGATACAAGAGGGTTTTGACACCCTAAAATTGGCCTAAGTGGCAGCCAAATTCGTCTTCTAAAACTAGGAGTTACATACTAAAAACCCTAAACCGAGTTTGTATATATAGAGATCAGACCGCGATGGTGTCACAAAATTCCTAACGCCATCGCTTCGATGAAGCTTCTAGGGTTTCTTTTGAGATGGCTACTTCCAGACGCCGTCTTGAAAATCCTGACGCCATCTTGATAAAGTTCTAACGCCGTCGCAATTGCCGGCGACTCCGTCTCCACCGTTTGAATGATTATTTCTTCAAGAGATTTGGTGTAGAGTCGTAGTCTTGTCTATTTCTTCTCCAAATGAGCCCAAGTCACGTGTATTTCCTCCAAAAGCCATCCAAATGCTAAAAAACAAAAAACAAACGATTAAGCACATAATATAGGCATATTTGCATGATTTAGGGGGTTAAATGACCATGAAAAAGTGTATAAAATGACACCTCATCACCTATTTATCGAACCAGTGCAACCGAACCAGGTTTTACTGAACTAGGTAACCAAACCTGTGTAACCGAACCAGAAACACCCAAACCTTGAAGTTTCAAGCCCTAATTTGACCGAATCTAGTGTTTTATGAATCTAGGGTTTCTTTTGGTGCAATTAATGATAAGCGGGGTAGTAATTATTAGTTTAAGGTTTAATAAATGCAAGTCTAGGGTTTTGGATAATTAAAGTTTAATACTTTATATTTTTAAGGCTTGTACTTTATTTTTTTTATAAACCTAAACTGAAAAGGCTTCAATCTTTATACCCGTTTTACTTCAAAGACACAACCTTTAATCACTAAATCATAAAAACAACAAACAAACCACACAACACTTCCTTTTCATCAAAACGATCCTTTATATTATTTCATACAAAAATAAAACATTAATTCATCAATGGCTACAATAGCTAAGAATGTTATTGTTGCGGGTGCTGAAAACCAACCACCAATGCTTGAAAAAGGCATGTATGATAGTTGGAAGAGTCATATACTACTTTACATTGAAGGGGAGGAGAATGGAGAAATTTTAATTGATTCGATCAAAACAGGTCCTTTTCAATTCAAAAAAGAGATTATTATTCCGGCAACTGAATGTACATCAGAGTACAAACATCTATAAGAATTGAAAGATCTTACTCCTGCGGAATAGTTAAGGAAAAGTTATGACATCAAAGCTACAAACATCATTCTTCTCAGTTTACCAATTGACATATATACTCTTGTCAATCATCACAAGACAGCCACAGACATATGGGACATGCTCAAGGAATTAATGGAAGGCATTGAGCTGACAATTTAAGAAAGAGAGTCAAAGTTATATGATGAGTTTGATAAATTTAAGTCTAATAAAGGAGAATCAATTCACTCGTATTATTTGAGATATTCAAAGTTGATAAATGATATGAATATCATCAGGATGACCATGACACCCATTTAAATAAATACAAAGTTTGTGAATTATCTTCAGCCAGAATAAAGTAGGTTTGTTACAGCAACGAATCAAGCAAAACATCTTCACAAAGTTAACTTTGATTAGTTGTATGCATATCTCAAACAAAATGAGCATGATGCAAATGAAGTTTGAGCAATGCAACACATATATCTAGATCCACTTGCATTACTTGCTAACACATACAATCCACCTCCATCCTACAGCAGTCAGAGATCTACAATATAATCTACAACCTTCTCAATTGCATCCATATCAACCATATCAACTAATCAATCCATCAACTCAACAATAAATCATTCCATCACTTCCACAATTAAGCTATGAACCAATAGTTGCTCAACAACAGTCACCTGCACCATCAACAGAAATTGACTCAAGATTTATAGTACCATTATTTCTTCCAACTGATGATCCAATAGCCAGTCTCAATAAAGCTATGATGTTCCTCAGTATTGATATGAACTTAAAATTTCCACCAATAAACAACCAACTTAGAACTTCGTCTAATCCAAGAACTCAAGCAACTATTCAAGATGTTGTGTTTTCTTTTGTGAGATTTTTACCTTTATATTTCTCTTGGTTGAGAAGTATTTTGGAAAGAATTCTTACATGCACTATCAGGTTTGGTAGGTTTCTAAACTCAACATGCTGAGGCCTTTATAGCATTTGCCTGATTAACCCTAACAGCATTAACAACTGCAGAATTTGACCTAGCAGTTTTAACTACTTTTGGCCTAGCAGTATTAACTACTTGTGCCTTGGTAGTATTAACTTTTTGGGTAAATCTTTTGTTGGTTAATACTGTTTTTGCTTGAAAGGGTCTCCTTACAGTTGATTGTGCTGTTTTTGAAAAATGTGACATTGGTTTAGCACTAAAAACTATAGATTTGAGATCAGCAGTATTAACTGTCCTGGCAGTATTAAAAGTTTTTAGGCCATATTTCATTAATACTGCTCTTGGAACCATGTTCCTTTGATCATTAGGGTGAGTTCTATTGGTAGTGTAGTTGTAGTTTACCCTTTTATATGTATTCCCATATACCATCCCTTCCCTTTGATGGTATTTGCACTGAGCTTGTACATGATTAAAACTTCCACAAATAAAGCAAGCTTTGTTATACATTACAAAATCACTTCCTAGTTGATTGGACTTCAGACCATTCCAATTTCTTTGATTCCCCCTAGGAGTTTGTGATCTATACATCTCAGCATACCTAACTGACTTTTTAACTGGTTTTTCATGATTTTTAGGTTTGACAGACTCTACCTTTTTATCAACAGGAAAAACAGTTTCTTTATCAACATTAATTGAAGACTTAACAAAACTACTTGTGTCTTTTGAAACTTGTTCTTCTACCAAAGAGTTATCAGAACTTTTCTTAAAATCGTCTGATTTCTTATCACAAACTATGTTAGACTCTTGCTTACTATTCTCAGTACCGTAACCTTTGAATTTAGGCTCTTTGAATTCATCAAGACAAGAATATGACAGATCAAGCTTGTTAGGTCTATTATAGATTAAAGGATAAGGTGGAGGAACTGCACTATACCCCAAACCCTTTTTACTTTTGTCAGTTATCTGACTTCCTAACAACTGATCTAAATCTTTTGAGGCCTTATCAAATTTCTCAATTTTAAATTCAATGCCCTCTTTTTCTTGCTTAATTTTTTCAAACTCACTTTTAAGCACATTTATTTCATAGTCTTTGCAAGCTACTTCTCTTTTAAGAACTGCAACTTCTTCACTAAAAAGAACCTCATTCTTTCTATAAGTGATAATTAGGATTTTCAACCATGAAAGCATACACAGTATTATCACTGACACTTGCAGTACAAACTTGTGGACTGGCAGCATTAACACTAGGGCTAGCAGCACTAACTTGTGGACAAGCAGTGTTAGCATCATTGGTACTGCTAGAGCTTGGTGCAGTCATGAAGGCCAAGTTTTGACCACCACTAGATGTACCAACAGTTTTCTTTACCTTTTGTTCAACAATTTTGAAATTGTTGTACAAATCATCTATACTCATAGTCTCAACCTCAGGCTTATTCATCCAAACAACTACATGAGTGTTCCACTCAGGTGGTAAGCTGCTTAAAAATTTTAAGTTTAAGTCTTCTTGGGCAATGATCACACCCAAGATAGCAAGCCTACTGACTATCTTCTGAAGCCTATTGAAAATAGAGTCAAGAGACTCTGCACTTGTTGCACTGAAATTCTCATACTGTTGCTTCAAGAGAGTTTTCTGAGTTTTCTTGGTAGCTGCATTACCTCCAAATCTTGTTTCAATGGCAGCAAACATAGATTTAGCATCTGGATACTGACTGAATGTTAGTTGATGTTCATTTGGAAGTGCCATGAGTAACAAACCCCTAGCTTTAACATCATTCTTTTTATTTGTCTTCTCTTCTGCAGTGGCAGGTGTAGACATCTTTGTAACTGTTATGCCATTCTCCTGAGATGTATGAGGTACTGAAACCCATGAATCACCATTTTCTATCACTTCCCAGAGTGCATAGTCTTGGATCTGGAAGTACTGCTTAATCCTAATAACCCACATCTCATACTCACCCAATTTGAGTATGGGAAGCTTTGCAGTAGGACCACTATTTGTAGATTCAAGCTCCATGTCTTCTAAATCAAAGTTTCTCAAAGCAAAGCTCTGATACCACTTGTTGATCCCAAACCTAGATCGATTCCTTAGGTTGTCTAAGGTTAAATTACCTTGGATAAATCCAAAATAACTTGTTGTAGAAACTTTGTATGTATATTAAAGTGTATGCGGAATCTACACCTTAATACTCTAGAAGTATTATCAATGAAACAGTAAGTATGAATGAATGAACACAAGATGTAACAAAACGCTTCAATATTATTAATGATAATAATACGAGTACTCTATCTTAGTACTAGGGTTTACAACCTTGAAGCTTACAAAACTCTTAATCTTTGGATCTGTGTATTTGTGGATGTGAGAGATTTGAACTACATACCCTAGGGTCTCTTTTTATACACCAATGAGTCCTAATGGGCTTACAATACTTTCCTAAGTATTTAGTCAAACATATTGAATACTATGACTAAGTATTTAATATTTTCCTAAACATGTAGTGAAATGTATTAAATACTTTCTCATAAATCTTCTCAATCAGCATATAATCTTCTCAGTCAGCATTAACTTCAGATTTAATCTTCTCAATCAGCATTAACTTTCCATGTAATCTTCACAATCAGCATATAAACTTCTCAATCAGTAGTATTAAGTTAGTACTGGCAGTACTAACTTTGCTCTAGCAGTACTAAGTTTACACTAGCAGTACTAGCTGATTAGTACTGGCAGTATTAACTCAGTTAATACTGTTAGTTATAAACTGAGTACTAAATTATGCTTGGCAGTACAAACTTTGTCTTGGCAGTATTAAGTATGAAGACTTTAATTCCCAACAATGGTAAAGTTATAGTTCAGAATGTTCAAGGACGATAGTCTTAGCGTTATGGGTTAATACAGGAAAGGGTAAAGCTATAGGAACATGGGTTATCAACAATGTTAGAGATGTGAAGTCAAATCAACCAAGGGTAATCGGGTGCTATAATTGCAAAGGTGAAGGTCATATTGCTAAGCAGTGTACTGCAAAGAAGAGGGTGAAGGACTCATAATGGTTTAAAGAGAAGATGTTACTTACTTAAGCATAAGAAGCCAAAGTTATTTTGCAGAAAGAGCAACAAGATTTTGTTGTTGATGGTTTGGAAGACTTGGATTCAGATTGTGATGATCTTCAGCTACACACAACATACATCTTCAAGGAAGATCATATAGATGCATTTGATTCAGACTGTGATGAAGCACCTACTGCTAGTGCAATCTTTATGGCAAGACTTTCCCCTGCAGATTCAGTCAATGGAGATGATGTTAATGCAACTTACGATTCAGACATACTATCTTTGGTACCACATTATGACACTTTTCATGAGACTGATATGCTTAATCATGTTGTTCAAGAGACGGAACATTCGAAACACTTAGTTTCTGATAATGATTCATATGCTGAACTTACGAGTAACAGCAATGTTATCTCTATGCTGAATATATGGTCACTATTGAAAACGATGATGCTTAGTTTTCCTCCTCCTGAACAAAATAATGATAATGCTATGATATTGTTTGTAATTAAACAAATGCAAAGTCATGTAGAACGATGCAACATGGTAAATCAAGAGACTAAAAGTGTGAATGAATCGTTGTCCAGTGAGCTTGAACGATACAAAGAAAAAGACAAAGTTTTAGAAGAAAGATAAAGTTTAAGAAGAGCATTTAGATTCTCAAATGCAAGGAATAATTATTGATCATAATAAAAAAGTTAAAGCTTTTGAAAAATAAGTAATTACCCAACGACAACAATTTGAGATTCTATCTAACATGCATTCCTCTTTGAAAAAAGTATTTGAAAATTTAAAAAAGGAGTCATCTAAAAAACAAGATAAGTACATTGATAAAATCTTGGTTTTGAAAAAGGATAAGAAAAAACTTCAAAATATTGTTTACAAAACAAGTCAAACTGTTCAAACAATGCATATGTTAACCAAACCTTAAGTTTTTTATGACGATGCTCATAAAACTGCTCTTGGTTATCAAAATCCTTTGTATCTTCGTAAAGATCAACGGTATAACATGTGTTGTATAATGCCAATGTGTTAGCTGAAAGACATGATCCAATTTTTGTGTGTGATTCTGAAGAAACACTGATACTTGCTGAAGAGAGTCAGTTAAAAATGAAAGAAAGACAAAAAGAACATGATGATAAACCGATTGATTATGCAAAACTGAATAAACTCTATGAGTATTCTGTTCTAAAACAAAAATTGTCTGCAGAACATGTCTATTGGTCACCTGTTTCAAAACCAATTCCATCGGTGTTAGTATTAGTAGTAAAACTAACACCCACAAACTTTTTTCCTAAACAACTTCGGACAACCAGTATGGTCAAAGAGTCACTTCAAAAGGTTAAGAATCATCTTGACAAATTAGATGAATGTATCAAAGAAAGATTTGTTGTCAATGCTGTTAATTACCAAAATTGGGGAATGGATTACATTAAAGGTGCATATGAAGAAGAAGTTATATCATTTGTTAAAAACCTTAGAGAATCTTACAAACTTTTTGAAGTGGGTCTTTACAAAGAGGTAAATTAAATAAAAGCACTTTTCAAACCAATGGAAAACGAGGTCGACCAATGTTTTGTGAAAAAGAAATATTTTGAGATTGAGAAGAAATAACTTTTATATAAACAATGATCGACTCTTGGAAGAAAATATATTGTGTTATGTTATGTGTACATTTTTTTGTTCTTTGCATAGAGTTGATAATTGTGAAAGTTGTAAAAGTCTTGAAATTGAGCTTTTGAATTAAAAAGAATCAAACAAGTCATTTAACGAGCTATCGAAATGTTTGCAAAACTTGAGGAATATTTCATTTCTCTTGAACTTTCTTTGCAACATAATAAAGAGAAAATAATTTGTGATGAATCTTGGAAAATACATGATGCTTCTTTGATTACAGAAATCAATAACAAATCTTTTAAGATAAATGATCTGAAAGCTAAGTGCAAGAAAAATCAATTGTAGTTAACGAGTTAAAGCAATTGTTGGCTAAATTGAAAGGAAAGAGTCAAGTGACTCCTTGTGAAACAACAAATCTTGATTCTAGGTTTTCGAACCTTGATGATGACTGAGAAAGTGTCACCAAGCTTTTAAGGTTATGTTTTTTATCCTTAGTTAAGGAAAGACGAACATACTTAAGCGTTAGGACTACCCTAAAATCTTTGAGTGAGATGACAATCAAGTAGACACGGGATCAAAACAAACTTAACACAACTGCCTCTTTTGGTAACAAAAACTTAAATAATCAGATTTCTAAAATAATACCTAAGTTAAGAGCACTAGATACGCGCTCAAAGTTTCGAGAGAGCGGCATAGACGGTGAGTCAGGTCTGATCAGTGGGGTACGGAAGGTGTGAACACTAAATTTTTGGTAAATCCTTCTCAACTCAGCAAAATAAACTTAATTTTGGTAACTAATCCTTTCCTAAAAACGCAGTTATTTCCTAAAGTTGTTGAGAAAAAGGATTTGTCAAAATCAGTCACTTCACACTTGCATACCAATAAGGTAATTGAGAAATGCACAAAAGTTTTTACCCCAGGTCTGCATAGGATTGAGTCTGAACCAATCAATGCGTACCTTAGAAGCAAAGGACTGCAATCCAGGAATTACAAAAAGTTACTAAAGACACGTAGAAACACTTCATGGAATTGCTGAAGAACAGGAGCATAGTCAGCTTCTTGCAAACCTTATAATGAAAATCTCTCAGATTTATGGCGTGTAAATTTTCTCCACAAATTGCAAGAACTAGTAGTGTTATGTTAGGCTCATGCCTTTACACAAAGAGAGAATGAAAGTGGGCTCCCCCTCAACAAGTCATAGAAAGAACAATAACCCTTACGTAGAAACATCCAGAACAAACCAAACAGTAGTTAATGACACACAGAAGCATGCAGTAAAACATAACACTCAAAAGACTGACAACTCTTTGTTGCCTTCTACGGGAAGAGTAAGCTATACTTATGCTAGCAGATCACAGCCTAAGAGTAATACAAGGAATGATAGGATCCAGTAACCATCAAGTGGGAGCCAAAAGAATAAAATAGAAGCCCAACTTAGGAAGTTTAAGTCTAGTTTAAATAAAAACAATCATGTTTCATATTGTAATGCGAATGTTAAGAATGTTGCTTTGTAAAAGGCATCTGAAAATGTTTGCTTATCATGTAATGAATGTTTGTTTTCTGCAAATCATGATGCTTGTGTTGTTAGCTCTCTTATAAATGTACAAAATCGTAAAAAGGCTAAATCTGTCAAACAAAAAGAAAAGATTCAATGGAAACCAACTAGAAGGGTCTTTATCACTGTAGGACATAGATGGATACCAACAAGAAGAACCTTTAGCATGGTAGGAGAAACGTGCCCCCTTACCAAAATCACTTATGCCACTTCTATGACTTTAGAGAATAGACTCCAAATCATAAGTATTCCAGTTGTAACACCTAATGCTGAAACAAAAATGAGATATTCCATTGTTAATAACTCTCTGATAAGAGCTCACATAAATTGATATGGTCATCCATTCAATAAGCCTAATTTTTCTCTTGTAAGAAACTCTAAGGTTCTGGGTTGACCATCTTGGAAGTTCATATTTCTAGGAGTAACATAGGATTGCTGACAGTATGGTACCCAATCAAAAGTTAGGGATCTAGAATCTTGTATATATTTCCATTTTTCTTTGTTCTTTTTATGTAGATTGTAGAAATTGTTGTTTGTTACTTAGACTCTGGTTGTTCCAAGCACATAACTGGACAATGCGACGAGCTCATTAATTTTGTTTCCAAGTTTATCGATACTATCAGATTCGACAATGGCCATTTTGCAGCTATTATAGGTTATGGAGACTTATAGATTGGGAATATCTGGATTTCATAGGTTTACTACATCGAAGGACTTGGTCATAATCTATTTTCCGTTGGGCAATTTTGTAATTCGGATCTTGAAGTAGCATTTAGACAATAAATTTGCTTTGGACGTAACTTAGAAGGTATTGATCTACTTTCGGGATCTCGTGGTTCTAATCTTTATACAATCTCAATGGAAGAAATGATGAAGTCATCTCTAATTTGTTTACTCTCCAAAGCCTCGAAGACAAAATGTTGGTTATGGCACCGTCATTTGTCACACTTGAACTTTGGGACTATTAATCAGCTTGCAAAACAAGGTCTAGTCAAAGGTTTGCAAAGTTGAAGTATGCTAAAGATCACTTGTGTTTAGCGTGTCAAATGGGTAACAACAAGAAAGAATCCTACAAACCCAAACCTGAACCAAGTACGAATCATAAGCCTCAAATGTCACACATGGATTTATGTAGGCCAATGCGGGTAGAAAGCATAAATGGGAAAAAGTATATCTTGGTAATCGTCAATGATTATTCTCAGTTTACGTGGGTGAAGTTTTCGAGAACAAAAGATGAGAATTCACAAGTGATAATAAATTTTTTGAAGAAAGCTCAAGTAAGTCTACAAGCAACGATGAGATATCTTCACACAGACAATGGCACAAAATTTGTAAATCGGACATTAAGGTCATACACAGAAGATGTTGGTAATACACACCAAACTTCAATAGCAAGAACTCCAAAACAAAACTATATCGTTGAAAGGTGTAATCATACGTTGGTAGAGGCTGCTCGCACTATGCTCATATTTTCCAAATCTTTGTTATTTCTTTGGGGAGAAGCTATTGCCACCGCTTGCAATACTTAAAACAGATCCCTTATCTATACTCAATATAACAAGTCTCCATATGAACTGCTCAGAGATCGTAAACCAGATCTAAAGTATCTTCACGTTTTTGTGCATTGTGCTGTCTAACAAACGACAATGAAGATCTTGGAAAACTAAATCAGAAACCAGATATTGGACTCTTCATTGGTTACTCACCATCTAAAAAGTCTTATCGGATCTACAATAAGTGAACTCGGCTGATAATGGAAATAATTCACATATGATTTGATGTACTTACCCAAATGGCTTCTGAACAACATTGTTCGGGACCCGAACTTTAGTCTTTAACTTCTGGACACATCAATTCATGATTCCTACAAAACCAGGCTGCTTTAACATCAGTTAAACTTCCCTTAAAAAATGATTTAGATATGCTGTTTCAACCAATGTTCGATAAATACTTCAAACCTCCAAGTGTTGTACCTACAACAATTTTCGCTGCAACTCTACCTCCACAAGATATAGCCAGGACTTCTTCTTCTACTTCCATTAATTAAGTTGCTCCATCTCCAAGTACTTCACCAAAAACTGAAACAACAGCTACTCCAATTCAGTCTACCAATGTTGAAGAACCAAATAATGAAGATGAAGATGCAGAGTTTGACAGTGATACATTTATCAATCCGTTTGCTCCTCCTAATACCAGTTCTGCTGAGTCATCATCATCAAGGATTGTAGACACTTTAACTATGCATACGTTTCAACAACCACAATCTCACATCCGAAGATGGATGAAGGATCATCCACTAACAACAATCATTGGCAATCCATCTAATCCTGTTTCTATATGACGTCACCTCGCTACAGATGCCATGAGGTGCTATTTTCATGTCTTCTTAACCAAAGTCGAGCTGAAGAATTACAAAGAAGCCATAAAGGAATCTTGCTGGACTAAAGCCATACAAGAGGAGATTCATGAGTTTGAAATACTTAAAGTATGGGAATTAGTACCAATACCATCCAATGTTATACTTATCAACCTGAAGTGGATCTTTAAGGTGAAACTTGATAAATACGGGGGTGTGTTAAAGAATAAGGCTTGTTAGTCGCGAAAAGGTTATCGTCAGGAAGAGGGGATTGACTTTGAAGAATCGTTTGCACTGGTTGCGCGTATTGAGGCCTTTCGCATCTTCATTGCCTATGTTGCTCACAAGAATATGACAATCTATCAGATGGACGTGAAGACTGCTTTTCTAAATAGAATTCTCAAAGAAGAAGTGTACTTAAGTCAGCTAGAAGGATTTGTAAACCAAGATCATCCAGACCATGTCTTCCGTTTAAAGAAAGTATTATATGGGCCGAAATAAGCGCCAAGGGGTTGGTATGATCTACTCTCAAAATTCCTTCTTTCTTAGAAGTTTCTAAAAGGTATAGTTGATCTGACGTTATTTACACGGAAAGAAGGAGAGCACATCTTACTTGTACAAATCTATGTAGATGACATAATATTTACCTCCACCAATCCTAGTTTTTGTGATAAATTTGCAAATCAAATGAGCAAACGGTTTAAGATGTTGATGATGGGAAAAATGTCATTCTTTTTAGGACTACAAATTTCTTAAAATCCTAGAGGCATCTTCGTTAGTCAATCTAAATACGCTCTTGAAATGCTAAAGAAATATGGTTTAGAACAATGTGATGCTGTTGACACTCCCATGGTGGAGAGGTCAAAACTCGATGAGGATCTAAAAGGGACTCAAGTTGACCCCACTCATTATCGTAGTATAGTCGGCTCCCTTATGTACCTCACAGCGAGTCGTCCTGATTTAGTGTTTGTTGTCTACATGTGTGCCCAGTATCAGGCAAAGCCTACCGAAAATCACCTTACTGCGGTTATACGGGTCTTTCGGTACCTAAAAACCCATCAATATGGGTCTATGGTATCCGAAGGACACCGGATTTGATCTAACAACTTTTGTAGATGTAGATCATGCAGGTTGCCAAGATTCAAGGAAGAGTACATCGAGAAGTGTACAATTTCTAGATGAAAAGTTAGTAAGTTGTTCGTCCAAGAAACAAAAATGCACTGTAATTTCTACAACTGAAGCAGAAAATGTCTCCTTGTCTGGTTGTTATGCACAAATCCTATGGATGCGATCACAGTTAACTGACTATGGATTTGATTATAACAAGATCCCGTTGTACTGCGACTCTAAGAGCGCCATTGCCTTGTCTTGCAACATCGTTCAACACTCAAGGACGAAACACATTGTAGTTCGTTACCATTTCATCAAGGAACAAGTTGAGAATGAGATTGTTGAGCTCTACTTTGTCAAGACTGCTTATCAGCTCGTGGATATCTTCACAAAAGCACTCACAAGAGAACGCTTTGAATTTCTCATCAACCGCCTAGGAATGCAAAGCATTACGCCTAAAGAGCAGAAAAGTCTTGCTGAGTCAGAAGAAGAGTAATTCAGATTACTACTTCATGTATCCTATGTATAATATGTAAAATAGTTTATCAAAAACAACAAAAAGATTTTCATCTTTCAAAAATATTTTTCAAACCCCAAAATATAAAAATATAAAACCAGAAAAAGAAAATACAAAATCAGAATATTTGAAAAAAATCCAAAAATAATCTTCTCGACATGTCTTTCAGAATCGATAATATCTACGATCTTAGAAATGTCATTCAATAATGACACGGAATTGTAGATAAAGTTCGTCTGAAAGTTCAAATGTTTTAAAACACGTCTTTTTGATTTTCTCAATGGCTTACAATTACTTCAGATTGTAACCCGGACTTCAGATTAAATGATAGTATATCGTCAAAAAGATAACTAATCCTCACAACGGGAAAGAAATTTTCTCGGTCATGGGCTAATTATAAAAACATTCAAAGTTTTTAACCTCATGAAAAAGGCTTGTTATTAAATGTCAGATAACAATCCGTTATTCATTAGTGCGTTTATCCTTAACAACGAAAAGAGAAATCTTTTCGGTCTTGAGTTTATCAATCAAAACATTCCAAGTTTTGAAACTCAAGAAATAGCTTGTGTACAATTAGTGCACAACCCGGGCTTTCTAGATAAGATAAGTGTACGCGTCAGTGCATTTATTCTTTAAAAAAGAAGAGAAATCTTCTTTGACTCAAACAATTTTTTCTTTTCAAAATGATCTTACAAATAATGTTCAGGTCAATCAATTTTCAAATGCCGAAAATAAATCAAAATCTATTTTTGTCATCAATGGAAAATGTTTTTCAAGAAAATTCGATCACTCGAACAAATTAAAGAAACCTTTAAATAGACTAAGGGTCTTTGTTCGAGGGGGAGAACATGTTTTAATATGAAATATTTCCATAAATGTTCAAAAGAAAATAATCAGAATCAAGTACATCATCAAAAGGAAAAATAATAAAGGAAATTCGACCACTAAAACAAAAACTATAGCTCTTTAAATAGGAAACGGGTCTTTGATTGAGGGGGAGAACGTGCTTTCGAATATAATTTTTCAAAAGTGTCAAGAGAAAATAACCGGGAAAAGCGTTAAAACTTTAAACGGGTTATTATTTGAGGGGGAGTTAACAAGGTTAACTTAGGGGCTAGATTTGCAAAATAGAATCAAGTTTAGGGGTATTATGTGTAACTTGTCATAAGTTTACCACTCAAGGCCTTAGATGCAAAATAGTTTAACCCTTAAGGTGTAAGGGGTGTTAGAAAAGTATTAAACCTAGTTTAAATGCACATGAAAACATAAGGGACTTAAGTTGCCAATAGGTAAAAGTTGAGTTAGATAAACCCCAAGCCTCACTGAACCTCCTCATTTATACCACACACTTAGAAAAATTTTTCCCTCCTCTATCCTTGTTCTTGCCATCATTTTCCCAAGACCAAACACAACCAAGATTCATTTTCAAGCAAAAGGTAAAACACAAAAGTTGTTGCTTATCTCTTTCTCATATCACTTGCAAAAGGAATTTCTTTAGTTCACTCTTAAACTCTCTAAAATCTTTAATTAGGGTTTAGGGTTGTTGATTTTTCAAAGTGTATGAAAGTTGAAATTAACATAGGGGTTTTGTACCTATTGGAGTAATATAACTTGTGTTAATCTGGTTTTAAATAACTTGATGATATGGTTGCATTTTTTAGGGATTTAAGGCTCGAATATAGGCGAATTTGGATGAACAATGTTCAAGTTTGATTGTTGACATTTTGTAATCACTTTAGATGCTTAGGAATGATACTGAAACACTTTGGAATGAAAAAGATTGAATCTTGATTGTTTTTTAATGATTTCGAGCTTATACCGAGCGAATGAGGTATGTTTGTGCTTAAAAATGTTTGTGTTTTCTGCTATTATCACTTATTCACACTTAGATGTGCTTTAGGATCATTGAGCTTGAGTTTTGAATATAGAAGGTTTGATCTTGATGCATTTCGTGTGTAATTCGCCCTATAGAAACAATTTAGGATGTGTTTTAAGTAATAAATCATATGCTTATATGTTTGTTTGCGACTAAATACTTGAATAATGCATAAGCTTGAAGTTGGGCATTGCTAGATTCGAACATATAACTCGTGAATGTTGTGGAAATTCGACCGAACCATCAAGGTTCAACCAAACCTCAAAGGTTCATAGTGACCGAACCACCCCAAGGGTCACCGAATCTCAAAGCATGACAGGTCTCAATAACTGTGTGAACCACAGTTTCGCTAAACCCGGTTCAGCGAACCACACAATAGTTCACCAAACCACAAAGGTTCACTGAACAATAAAGGTTCACCGAACCTCAAAGGTTCACCGAACTACGGTTCATCGAGCAAAGAGGTCCGCGAACCATGGTTCACCGAACCAGGTCAGCGAACCATGGTTCACCGAACCAGGGTCACCGAACCATGGTTACAACGAACCAGAAGTTTCAAAATAACCGAATGACCCCCCTCCCCGTTCAGTGAATGACCTTATGATCCATTTGAGTGAATCTATCACAAATAAAACAAAAGAGTATTTTGAAAGGTTCAAAATCAAAATGATCAAAAGGAAAAGGTCCAAATAATTCACAAAGGTTCAAAAATAATGTCTTTCAAACTTAATTACTTTTAAAAGGTGTTAACGTTTAATTCATAAAATGAGAATGAAATTATTAAATGATTTTAAAACGAGTGTGTAAACGTTTAAAATTTTAATACGGATAATATGTACCTCGTAAACTTGGACTCATAGACCTCAGACTTCGATGATTAGACTGTTGCCTTAATTTGATCGTCCTTGTTGACTAAGACTGTTGACTTTGACTTTGATCGTTGACCGTTGACGAAGTTTGATTTTTTTAATCTCGTGCTTAATATGATCTTTTGATGAATAAATGATTGTGCTTTCCCATGTATGAATACAATTCTTATCTGTTATCTGTCAAAATGTTAAAAATAGTTTAACAAGTATTTCTATATTGATAGACCCGCCAGCGATCTAAGTTGTATCTGGTCTAGGGTACTCAATAACATTGTTAGCATCGTTTTAGTGTTGCCTCTTTGAGAAATTTAAAAACCGTTATTATCGGCTTGAGTGGACCATATCCTTCATATATAAAAGAGTATTTTTGAAAAAACTATATATCTCATATATCTCATTTAAATGTGTTATATTTGGATATATCTCTCATAAATTTCACCACAATGCACTAGGGTATTATTTATAATACTCATGCGTTAATCTTCGAATTTTGCCCACTAGTGGAGTGGATTACTATACTGGTACCTGTACTACGTGTGGTATTCCCGAGGCACTTAATCTCATTCGAGATATGTTCCAAAAATAATAGTAATGATGTGTGCAGATTTTATAAACTTTATTGCTACAGATTTTACACATCATTATCTATTGATTTCAAAATAACACAATGCCTTTGCAAAATAAAATTTCACAAACAAACAAGTTCTTTTGAGTCTACTTTAAAATAATCTGACTAAGAGTTTTTGATAAATCAAGATGGCTATTAGGGCTAGTTATCACCTAAAAGTTAATAATGTATCATTTTAGCATATCAGTGTATCTTCGGGGATCAAAGTTACTTTACTAAAAGGAAAACTCATTCTCACGCGAATCAATCGTTTTCTGAAAAGCTTTTTCTTCCATTCAAATGATGATATTTCTCTAAAAATTGGTTAAGATGAACACTTTTGAGCATGAGAAACATAAAAAATTCTTGTTCATTCTTCCATCTTTTATTTTGTAGAAATAGTATTCTCAAACTTAATTTAAGTGAGGATAAACAAAAACAAAAAGAGAGATAAAAATCGTATGTGAAAAGAAAAGAGCATACATCTTGTGTCAGAAAAATCAAGTAAAAAGACACATGAGAAAGAAAATGACGTAAGTATGGACAAAAAGAATTGCTCCTCTATACAAAACAGACATAGAATAAAAATAGTATTGAAATAAATGTGCTTAAGTGTGTACTCATGTGAAACTAATTACTCTTTGAATCTTATTCTCAGAACTGAACATGTCAAGAACAAATCCTCAAGCAGCAATTGTATCTGAAGAGCAGCTGGTTCCAAGAGATAACTGACTCAAGATTACACAGAATAACCAGCGTATTGCCTCAGATTCAAACATCATAGATACATTTATGAAGCTTGTTGTTTCAATTCTCAAACACTACAAACTATACAAACCAATCTCCTTAACTACAACAGTACTAGTCATATACATATAGCAGTTCTAGACAACCCTCACACATAACTCAAGAAACAACACATTCCAATTCAAACTTGACATACAACAATTCACTCTCAATTCTAAACTACTTCCCACTGTATTGCAGATGCCACCACAAGTTACCAACAAACCTTACACCAAACCTCCCACGGAAAAAGAGCTCCTTGCTTTCATCAAGACACTAGGTTATGATGAAGATCCAAAATAAAATATGTTGGCAGTTCCACACTTCATTGCTATAGGACTTTATCAACCCTAGAGTGATATTCTGAGTGTTCTCAATAGATGTCTCATGAGAAAAGACACAAGCTTTAATAGATCAAGACTTCCAATACTTCAAATCCTTTGGGGCATCATTCACTCTGCCAATTTGAATTATGCATCATTAATTTGTGACGAATTCGAATGGCAAGCCTTAGACACGATGTCAAGACCGAGTAAGAAGAAAAAACTTATCTATCCTCGCTTCACAAAGCTCATTATTGACCACTTCTTATCCATAAACAAGAGTATTTCTTGACGATCTAGCAGACATGCATAGTGAAGAACATGATTTATTGTTGTCAAAGCTGATCAATACTATAGATGGAGAATTCAAGTTTGGCATAGAGATACCAGATACAATGATTAATGATGCCATTAAAGAGCCAGCCGGATACAAGTACTACAAAATTAAGAAGGATCAAAGTAAAGAAGACAATGCTGAAAAGGAACCAGAAGAGCAAAATGTGAATGTCTCTAGCAAGCCTAATAAAACAGTTATTCCAAGGAAGCAAAGAACTATCACTGTTGCTGACAATATTGTTGAACAAGAAATAGTGGCAGTCGAACTTGCAAAATCTGTCAGCATCGTAGAACAAAGACTTTAACAACGTGAAATCATGACACAACTGATAATTGAGAAACAAGTTAACAAAGACGTTGATGAAGCATATGCTGCTGAAATAGGATAAAAACTCAAAGGTGTTTCAACCAAAGATCCAGCAATTCAATCACTTCTTGCCTTACAAAAAGGATATAAGGAAAGCAGACTTGAGAATAACAGACAAGAAATGCAAGCAAAGGATAAGCGTCTAGTTCTTCTAAAGATGGAGAGTTTGAAGACTTATCATATACTGATAGTGATGCAACAACTAGATCGTCATGGTCAGACACAAACAAAGATGATGACACAGATAATACTAAAAATTCTGATATGGACATATTGTTGGGTTCAGTTCCTGAGCCCTTCAATCTTTCATTAGATTTAAACATAAAATCCCCTAAGTGTTTCTCCAACTAAAGTCTTTCAGTTTGAGTCACTAAAGCCTTTTAGCTTTAGTCGCTAAAGTTCCTTTAGCATCAGCTCTTCAGGTCCTTAGAAGATTAGGAAGTATCTTCACTTCAGTGTATGCAGCGGTACAGAAACTAAAGAAAGACTCTTGGTTGGAGCTTTAGTTTAGCTTGACTGACAATTCTAAGTTGAACATTGTCTATCTCCTTAACAGAAGCTGAAATGTGTGTTTTACTTCTAGAAGGTTTACAAGGCGGGAAAAAGATTACTTTATGTCAAAAGGAATAAAGCAATCTCCTTAGGAAATGCTACTTCTAAAGTTGGTTTAGAAGTACAACAACTTTCCTTCAAGGACTGTACCTAGTACTAGAAAGTAAACTTGTATTAAATGGTAGCTCAACCACCCATTTAATGCTTGCCATGTAGCTAGGTTAAAACTTGTAAACCCTAATCCCTTTGTAACACCCCCAAAAATGGATCGCATCGAAATATATTTCCGGGAGCGTTACTTCATAGTACCATTGCACCAGTCAGGAGAGAACGACCTCTAAGTGTCGTTTGAAAAGTATTCTTGAAAAGTTTGGACTCCAATGTTCCTCAAATAGGCCAAGCATCTATTTCACCTGAGAAAAACATGCTTAAAAGGGTCAACATAAAGTTGGTGAGTTCATAGGTTTTCGTAAGTATAATTGTAAATCCCAAAACTATATATATAGGTTTCCTTATATAAAATCCCAAAAAGTTTCAAGTATATATTGTAATGAAGCACAATATGATTATCACAACAAGTTTCAAGTATATATTGTAATGAGCACAATATCTCAAAATGTTTCAAGTATATATTGCCACTTTATTCACGGCAATGTAAAGATTCATATGTGTATAAAACAATGATTACGATTACTCTAAGTTCATGGAACTGCTACGTAGACTCATTATAAGTATGCCACTTTATTCAAGGCACCGTAAGGTTCAGATTCATCAGTATGTCGTGTTGTGCTCCGACAATGTTATAACGTTCGTTAGTTCGATCTCGAACTAGTGATAGCTAATCACCCGAACGGGAGTAGTCAACCCCCAATAGATCTATCTCATAACACTCGCGCTTACCCTCCAGGTAATTAACAGTCCACTCCACTTAAGCTAATCCGTAATCATTTGAGTAAAAGTCAAGTATGTGTTTACGTCCAAAAAGTAAACCAAGTAGTGTATCTCATCGCGAGATATATAAAAGAGTATGTAAATCAATTTGTTATCAACCATATAAATGCATTTGTAAACAAGCATGTTCTCACCCCAAAACTTATAAAACAAATCATGTAAAACGTGGGGCTATGAACTCACCTTGAGTGAATGATAATCTCAAATATCACAGATAAAGCGTCACGTAAACGATCGAATGCAACCTATTTAAATTAAGGTCGTATAAGTACTAATCACATTGATGACTACTACCATGCATAATTCTATATAGCTAATCACCATCTAATTGTTTTAGTGAAAACATGTTTATAAAATCAAAACATATATAAACATACTTTTGGTAAAAACGCCATAACTTTCACGTTTTAAGTCCGTTTCTTGCATTTCTTATGCCCATCTTTTCGTACTAAGACGAGTTATCAAAAATTGACATTTTTATATTTTTGGTCCTCTGGTGAACAGTACTTTTTACTGTTCACACCAGATCCTATGTTTACTTAAATCGTTTTCGTTGTCGTAAAACCCGTAAATGTCGTATTTTATTCGTTATAGCTCCGTTTTTATCGATTCTTTCGATCACGTTCTCGTTTTTGAAAGTTCTATCATTTTATGAGGTTTACAAAAATAAAAGTTCCTGTCATGAATAGTAACTTTTATAAAAATTGTTTTATAAAAGTATTAATTGTCGAAAACTCGCGAAATTCATAACTCATTCGTTATTAATTGAAAAATTACGATTCTTATCATTTTGGAATCCTAAAAATATGTGTAATCTGTTAAAAATATCAAACTTGCTGTTTTATATAATTTTTATAAATTGTTTTATAAAAATTCTTTTATAAATCCGTTTAATTAACGTATAACTCGTAATTAGCGTAACTTTTTCGTTATTTATCCGTTTGACAAGTTTCTTACCTTTTCGGAATCGTCATGATGTGTAGAATTTTATAAAAACATAAAATAATATGTTTTTATACAACTTTTTGGCAGAAAGTTTGAATGACTTTCTTAAGTCCTTATTTAACTTTGTTTTCATACTTTACACTTTATAACTTTACCATAAGTCTTATATTTCATATATGTCATAAGTGTTACGTATAATAAGAGTCCATTTTAACATGATGTCATTAACATCATAAGATACATAAAAGTGTACAATATAATGACAACAAGTAAAAACTCCTTTTTACATGTTCAAAATCCTAAATGGTGATTCAAGCTATAAAGAAATAACATATGCATATAATGATAATTGTAAGAACATAAAGAGTTCTAGATAACCTTATTATGAATGAAGATGATGACTAACACAATCTAAACTAACAATATGATAAAATGACAAATATTGAAAGAACATAAAGGGTTCTAGATGACCTTATGGTGTATGATGATGATGATCAATGTAATCTAAACCCTTGTTTAGATAAAAATCCAAAGCTTGCACCAAAGAAAACCCTAGTTTTCTTAAATAAACCTTAGCTTTCCAAGTGAAAACCCTAGCTTCCCTTTTCTTGATTAAAGCTTGAATATGGTTAACCAATGCTTGGAAATATCTTAGAATGTCTTAGATATGATGTGTATAGGTGTGTATAGGTTGTATAAAATTTAGTATGGATTTGGTTGTGTGCTTGTTTCAAGCCGTGGGCTTTAAGGAGCAAGGGGGAGGAGTTTTGTGAAAATTTTTCTAAGTGTTTATGTGTATGAATGGTAACTAAGTGTTACTTGCACATATATGGGTTCAAAGGGTCAAAAAGTTTGCAATAGTTGGTCAAGAGACAAAGAGAGGGTCTTAGGGAAGACTCTTGGTCTTGGTCTTTAGTCAAAGGAACATGGTATGGCCATGTTTAATGGATATAGGATGTACAAAGACTTCTTGGAAGATTTCTCTTATATTTCTTTGTATATATTGCAATAATTTCGTCCCATGTATGATATACATGATATATTTTGTAACTTTTATGTATTGGGTATAAATGTGGGTATTTGTTGAAGCGTAGAAAAGTTTTGGTGGTTCCGGGTATGCCTAAACTTAATTTATCGCGAAACGTAAACACTTTACGCAAACGATAAAAATAAAATAAACAAAGACCATAATTATTCTCAAAATAATTATTTAATACTTGCTTGATGTAAACATTTAATTATTTGATGTCCGTTTATATTGAACGATAATTTTTGGCGTACGTGATTTAACTTAACGTTTACGATTTTAAACAAACGCGTACAATACTAAAAGATACATTGCGGATTTATTGACGACGTCAATAACCCTAAAACACGGGGTGTTATACCCTTTGCCTATAAAAGAAAAGGGATTCCTAGAGTAAATGCTATCTCCTCCAATTAATGTGATACACATTGAAGAGTTCATTTATCTATCAAACAAACTGACTCGTACTACTAAAACTGAAGCTTCAGTTTAGTCATAAAAAGTTTGTTTTCTTATTCTCATAACTTTGGTTAGAGAATAAGTTCGAAGGAGATAACACCCCAATTGTCATTCAACCACCTTGCTATTCCACAAGCAAGGTGTGTCATAGATTCTTTATTTGATTCTAATAAAAGTCTATACGTTGAAAAGTACTTTTGTGTGTTTTAAACTTGTTCTTTATATTGTTTATATATTTGTTTAAAACTCACTTTGTTTCTATGGAATCTGATTAGTTTAATTTGATAAACCTTATATCAGATTCCAAGGGACCAACAAGTGGTATCAGAGCCTTCTGGTTTATAAAATCCCTTTAAAAGGATATATAAAGACTCAAATATTTTTAAAATCAAGATCCATCTTAAATGGAAGCAGTAAAAGTACCACAGACTCTTAAATACAGGGGTGGCCAGTTAAATGCTGCTCCTGGACTAGAGGTGGAAAATTTCACCAATTGGAAAAAGAGGTTCTTATGCCACATTATTGGTATTGAACCTCAATTTGAAAATATCATCAAAAACGGTCCTTTTATTCCCATGTTAGTTGGTCAAAGGAAGCCAGAAAATCAATGGATTAGAGATGAGAGAAAGGCTGCTAACTTAGATCAGCGACTCAAAAGTCTCATCATGTCTGTTCTTCCAGATGACCAAATGAACTCTATCATAAACTGTTTAACAGCTAAATCAACATGGGATGACTTGATACTGTATCATGAGGGCCCCTCTAATGTGAAAGAAACTAGGGTCATGGACCTAAAATTGTGCTATAACACCTTCAAATTTAAAGAAGGTGAATCTTTAACATAAACTTTCACCAGATATAAAGCTTTGATGAATGAGTTAGTAAATGATGGCATCAAACTTTCAAAGCTTGAAATAAATACTTGTTTTATAACTGGGTTACCAAAGAAGTGGCTAAGCTTCTGTCAAAGTCCTTGAAACACAAATCATGTAAAAGATTCTGAGCTTGCTTCTCTATTTGGTAAACTCAAATATGAAGAACACCTTATAGACAGTATTTATTGTAACACCCTCAAATCTAAGTACGCAGCGGAATGTTGAATATCCGAGGGCGTTACATTTATGGCTCAATAGCACAAGATATGAGAACGACCACTAAACGTGTCATTTGAAAAGATACATTGGATTAACAAAATACTTGTTTGTTACATAAGCCCATGGCTTCAAATTATTCAACAATATATGTAAAGATTCCAGTTTATAACAATTGTCCCCAAAATGTAACAAGACCCCAAATCTCATATGTTGACTCTTCAATTATTGACTTCCAATGTATCATCGCACCTCATGCATTATTGACCTGAAAAAACATGCTTAAAACATCAACATAATGTTGGTGAATTCATAGGTTTATGTAAATCATTTGTAGGACCGCAAGATTTCCAAGTGTATGATTAAGCAACAGATGCAAACATCATAAAAAAAGTGATTACGTTTTCCTAAGCTCATGACACCGAAGCTCGACGTATATAAATGCAAATAAATTTGCCAACAAGTGTTCGTGAATGATGTGCTAACCCTGTAACATCCCAAATTCGACATGATATGCGTTCGTTCCCAGTGATAGCTAGTCACCCGAACGGGGATTGTCAATCCTTAATAAATCTATTCATAACATTCGCGCCCACATAATACAATTCCCAATTACATCTATGCAATTAACAGTTCATGATGATGGACATAATGGGTTATAGTTACTCAAGCAAACACGTAATCATAGTATAAAATGTACACTTGCGTCCAATTTGTAAAACAAAGCATGTTCTCACCCCAATGATGTAAATCATTTAAATAATTGTAAGACATGGGGCTATGAACTCACCTTAGCAGGTAGTTCTCTGAATGATAATAAATATCCAAGTAAGCAATGAATCACACCGTCAAATACCTAAGTAAATACGGTCAAGTCTTAGTCTAAACATTTTAGGCTAACGACTCATTGTATAAACTAACTTCCATTTCAAGTTTATATATACTGTTATCACTTGTGTGGTAGTCCACATGATTATTGTATTTATGATTTCGATGGGTTCTCGGGCAACGTGAAAATCAAGTGGATAAAAAATAAATATATATTAAGAGTCGTTAACTTAAAACCTGTTTAATGTCCGAGATATCTTTAATATTCGAACCGATTCGTTAAGTGTTTTATTAATTCAACCTTGTTTTCACAAATATATCCCTTAAGTTTTCTAGATATTACTCCCTTTAGTCCCGAGGTTTTAAAAATATAAACATGGGGTTACAACTTTAAAACCCTTTTATTTTCGATAATTACATAATTAGACCTTTAATTTACAAAAATAAATTTAGGTCTTTATAGTTACACTTCAGTCCCTGAGTTTCAGAATGTTTCAAAAATATCCCGGAGTTTATCACAATTCGAAAAATGGATAATTTAATCACCCTAAAGTTTGAGATTTACATTTTTAAAGCCCCCTTAGTAAATTTGCAAGAAAAAATGATTTTGCTCCAATTTAAATCCCTACGAGTGGCAATTTGGCGTTATTTAGTCCAAATAACCAACAAAACTGTTTCGGCTTAAAAAAAAACATTTCGAGAACTTGGTTTTAGTCATCGGCCCGTATAAAGGCCCGTTTGAATGTTTGAAAGTCGTTATGTTTTAAATAAGGTCAAAGGGTCCTCGCTATAAGCTCAGTGGGGCCTGATAAGCTGTAGCAATAAGCTCGGGAGCTTTGATTTTGTAGCGTTATTGTCGAGCCTATTGGGCTTGCAAAGCCCAACAACTCGAAACCGATAAGTATATCTAAGAGTTTCTTAGGTCATTTTAGCAAATTATTCTATTCGTCTTAATTCCATTTTTAAAAATCAGTTTTGTTGGTCATCCTTACCAATGAAGCCAAAAGAGGTCCATTGTAGGTTGTTCCCAAGGCTAATGGTTACGTTTTTAGAAAGTGTTTACGTATAGGATTTATGTACGCCAAGTATACGCGATAGATTTTCAAGGTTGGTATCTTATCTTTGCATTCAAAACGAGAATTGTAGGCCTTTATACTAATAGTTAATCATGGTTTTTAATTACCCTAGCACTACGTAAGTTTTATATGGTATAAGGGAACAATAATATAAGGTGCAAGTGAATCGAAGCATGTATGTTTAAAATTTGTTTAAGTGACCCGTGAGTATATAACTCCAGTTTACCGCGACATAGAACATTATCAGGATTATAACGAATTACAAATGATGTAAAAGACTTAGTAGCGACTTACAAAGGTCCTAAGATTTTGGTTCGTGGTTTGCGTAGTGAGTTCAACCCGTATACACCCAACGTGTATAAATATAAGCTCCAAAGCTTATAACCCAACTTCCTTAGCTCTTATTCGTGATCTTAAAGCACCCTTGTTGGTTCTTAGAAAGTAGAAATTGAAATTTGGGTTCGAAATAAGGATCCAGTTACGAATGTATAGCCCCGAAATGAAACCAAGGAGTAAGTGGTAATGTGTTATAATTGAGAAGTTAATGGTATAAGGAAGATGTGTCCATGTAAATTAGTGGGTCTTTATTTTATAATAATGATGGCTAGTAACACGTCCTAAGTTCTCCCTTAACCAAAATCGGCCCAAATGAATGGTGTTCATGGGTTTTTAGTTAATCACCCATTGGTTTTGTTAATAAATCCACTAATTACAATCTTTAAAATGAGCCTCAAGAAGTAACATGATATATACATAGCTAGTGAAATCTTTAGGTTTTTGTGGGTTGTGATGGGAAGGGCTTGTAAACCGCAATGCATAGGAGAAGGCAAGAACAAAAGATATGACAAATGGTTATAAACCATTGGGATATAAATAATCTATGGGGAGACACAAGGGCAATCCTTAAAATATCCTTGAATTGTACAAGATTTGCATAAGATTTAAAGAATCAATGGTTTGATGTTCTCTTAAGTTAGTGCCGCGCGTATAGGATCCAAAGAGAACAAAGAGGATACTATATCCAATGGTTAACAAGCTAAGGAAAGAGACCAATAGACCAGCATTTATGAGAATTAGAATGTACAATGTACTTTGTTAAGGGTCATTAGAGGATTTCTTTGCTAGAATAAAATCACTAGGACGATACTTGTGAGCTTTACTTAACCAAATTAAGCAAACTTGTGTTTATTATCCATAATTTTTGGTCAAGATTTATTGGTGTGTTCAAGGCATTTAAAATGGGTATTGGGTTTGAAAGCCTGGGTGGGGAAACCTAGGTAAAGTCTAAAGTAATTTCGTGGTGCGACTAAGTGCATTTTATTTGCAAACGTAAGCCATTACCGTGACCAAGTAAAAATAAAAAGAGCAAAGCCAATAAATAATTGTCCTGAAGGATAGTATTACTAACACTTAACTTGACATAACCTGGAAAATTTATTTGGTGACCAATCTACGTTATGTGATTATTTCTAGTCTTTGCGATTTAGCTTAAAAGAAAAATTAAAAGTAAACCCTTATCGGACTAAAATAAATAGTGATCATTAATAGTGTCATACAATGACATGAAAATGAGAAATGTTACAGTCTCCACCGGTTAAAAGAGCTTTGTCCTCAAAGCTTAAGACCGTGTAGTAGATGACGAAGCCCGTTTTGTGAAGAGATGTGGGTATTTCTTTTTGAACGTGTCTTTACGTTCCCAGGTGAAACTCATCAAGGGGGCACCCGCCTATGAGTTCCCGCGCGAACCTTAACCAAAAATTGGTATCCGTCCTTCGGCTTCAATAGTTGTGATCTCCCGTTTCCATAATATTTAAACGGGCGTCACATACCCACAAAACTGGATCATGATCATCAATGTGAACTTCCTTCCAATGGCCGACAATGGTTCATCACGTAACATATCATCATATACACATGAATGAAGGTATGAAGAACTTCCTGCTCAATTCTTGGGAAGTTCCACTTGTTGGCAACTTTCCCAACATTGGGCTAACAGCTCGAAAGGAGTCTGAACGTAGTCTCGGATTTAGCTTGCCCCACTTACCGAATGTACAAACCCCGTTCCAAGGTGAGACCTTGAGCATAAGTCTGTCCTAAACTTCGAATTCCATCGGCTTTTTGCTTCCGATCAGACTTAGCTACGTTTTTGTCCCGAATCTTGAGCAGCTTGCATCCTCCTCTGCTTGATCAGACGACGATCTTTCTGTTGGTTTTGCCTGTTGGAAATAACTCCGTGGGCCAGACAGTTGAAGAAAACAAAAGGAATAGATGTGCAAGGGAACATCTTAAACCTCCAAACCTCGGCCCAGCATTACAATGCCCCTCATAAGGGCGGCTTTATGCTAAGCATGATAACTGTTGTTGGTAGTGAAAAACTCGGCCGAATGGCAAATTTTTAAAACCCATCCACTTGCCAAAATCGATCACGGCAAGGTAACGTAGCATGTCCTCGAGGAGTTATTGAATTGTTTGTCTCTCGAGCTCTGGCCGTTGTTTCTGATTATACGCAGTGCTCATTACTAATTACTAGTACCCAAAGCTTTCCTGGTTGATGGGAAAGAATCTCCATGCAATTTGAAGTAAATCTTCCATCACGATCACAGATAATTGAGGCAAGGTATCCTGGTCTTGCCATCTATCATGTTCGGGTATCAACCTTGCCAACTAGTCCGAATGGGTCCATTCTCCTTATAAATTTTTGGCAAGAAGAGAGAGCAGATTTTTGTAAGGTCGAAACCACAATCCCTGACGAGGGAAATAGAGTCCAAGAATGGGTGCAAAACGCATCTACGACTTAGAGAGCTATGGTGATAAAATCCATCGTGATATTATTTCCCACTTTCCACTCGGGTATCTCCACGATTGTACTATATAGCAGACCCTATGGCCTTATGATGTCGGCCTAGACCCTTGCCTACGTTGCAGGCATCATGCTTGAACATAAACGAGGGCGATGTCTGCCCATCATATTGGGCCACCAATAATAGCTTTTTTTCCATGTCTTGAAAACAATGAAGACTCTTCACCGGGAACCGGGAAGGATATAATATTTTGACTTGTGGTAATCGTGCATAAAGTCACTGGGCATCTTAAGTCTCCATAGCAAGGTAACCAACTCCTGCCGTGTAAACATAAGGTTCCATCAGCACGTGGTTCTAATCTTTCCTTGGGTATATCCCTTCTGATTATACAGCCTACGTCATAACATTCAACGAGATTCTCGGTTCTAGGCTTCGATCTGAGCCTTCTAATATCGTTTTGGGGAAGATCCAAGCCAATTGTCATAACTAAGGCTCGAACCCTCAATGGCTCAATCCGTTCCTTACGGCTCAACGCATCGGCCACTACGTTTGCCTTCCCTGGGTGAGTTAACGATGTTTGCAATCCGTAATCACTAGCAAAGTCTAGCCAACGGCGCTGACCCACATGGTTAAGCTCCTTCTGATCGAGAAAATGTGTTTGTAGGCTTTTATATAAAGTCGTGAACACGGTGCATTCCTGGTTCTATAAAAGAGAGGGTGTCTCTCATATTTTTAGAGCAAATACCACTGACCAAGTTCTAAAATCAATTGGGTGGTGTAGTTTCTTCCTCGGTGAAAACTTTTAGTTGTCGAGAAGCATAAGTAATCACCTTCTCTCTCTGCATCAATACAGCACCTAAACCCTTGTGTGACGCATCGCAGTAGACCATAAAGTCTTCGCTCCCTTCAGGTAAAGCCAGAATTGGTGCACTGTACAATTTTTGCTTTATTAACTAAGTAAGTTTCGTCATTGACTTAGCAATCTTCGAAAATCCTTCGATGAACCTTCGATAGTAACCAGCAAGACCTAAAAATTGGCGGATCTCCGTTGGTGTCTTAGGAGATGCCCAATCTTTGATAGCTTCTATCTTGGCTGGATCTACATGTATGCCTCTACTATCAATGACGTGACCGGGGAATTGTACCTTCGGAATCCAAAATTCACATTTTGAAAACTTAGTATACAACTGCTCCTTCTTAAGCAATTCCAAAATTACCTTAAGATGTTCTTCGTGCGCTTTCTCGTTCTTTGAATAAATCAGTATGTCATCAATAAAGACGATTACAAACTTATCCAAGTAAGGCTTGCATACTCGGTTCATGAGGTCCATGAACACCGCAGGTGCGTTTGTCAGTCTGAATGGCATAACTTGGAACTCGTAATGACCATACCGAGTTCGAAATGCCGTCTTTGGAATGTCTTGTTCTCGCACTCTAAGCTGGTGATATCCTGATCTTAGATCTATTTTCGAATAGATACTGGATCCTTGAAGTTGATCAAATAAATGGTTGATCCTCGGGAGTGGATAGCGATTCTTCACTGTCAGTTTATTTAACTCACAGTAGTCGATGCACATCCTGAATGACCCATTCTTCTTTTTGACGAATAAGACCGGGGCTCCCCAAGGTGAGGAACTAGGTCTTATGAATACTTTGTCGGAAAGCTCTTGTAATTGTTCCGATAATTCATTCATTTCGGATGGAGCCAATCGATACGGTGCTCGAGCTACGGGTGCGGCTCCTGGAATTAAGTCGATTTGGAATTACACTGGTTGAGCCGGAGGAAGACCTGGTAAGTCTTCGGGAAATACTTCAGGAAAATCTTGGACGATTGGTACGTCCTTTATTTGTTTTCCTTCTGACTTATCCTCCTCTTTCTTGGCGGATATCTGTGCCAAAAAGACCTGGCATCCTTTTGCCATGTACTCTTGAGCCTTTGAGCATGAGATAACTGTCAACCGGGATTCTCTCCCGTTGTTACTTTCGTTGCCACAAAAAGTCAAAGTTTCATTTCCATAGGGAACTTGAACAAGTTTCTCATCGCACACGATCACGGCGTGACATCTTCTTAACCAGTCCATACCGATAATGACATCGAAACTACCCAGTTCTACGGGCATTAGGTCTATGTTGAACGGATGGTTTAAGAAATTTAAAGTGCAACCTCGTATTATAGTGTCTATCCCGACTAATTTCCCATCAGCTAATTCGACATCATAACAATTTTCTAATGGAGTTGGGGCGATGTTAATCAAGGAACTAAATGCAGTGGATATAAAGCTTCTATCGGCACCAGTGTCGAATAAGATAGATGCATAGTGGTTATTTAAGAGGAACGTACCCGTGACGACATTGGCATCAGGGTTTCCCGATGCATTCCCTCTCTTTTCTGCATTCCCAACTGCATAAACCCAGCCTTGTGCATTCCTATTTCCTCCATCTTTATTCTTCAGTTTTGGACAATCTCTCTTGAAGTGTCCTGGTGCCCACACTCAAAACACAACCATTTCCCGTTGGGATTTTCCCCATTGGCACTTCCTAGGCGTTTAGCAACATTTGCGTTGCCAGCATTTCTGCAATCTTGGGCAAAGGCCCTATCTTTGTTGCACTGTGGCACCATCTGGGTGCTACGTGCCATTGTGGTGGAGAATGGCACTTGTTGCACTTGGCAAGGATCCCCCATAAGCTTCCTTTCGCCCGTCCCATTTTGTAGACTTTGGGCGACATTCTTGCCTTTTGAAGGTTTGTTTGTTGTGACCAATGTTGTTTCTTCTGGATGAATCATCCAGCCTTCCTTTTGTTTTCAGAGTTGCCTTTCCGCGAAAGGGGGGTGCGAGTTTTCTGGTCCATTCAAGTCATTGTGGCCAACTCATAGTCTCCATCCAATGTCTTGTGTCTGGCAGATTGCTTTCCCAATAAATGTTGTCAGGAAGTCCACTGATGTACTTGTCAACCATTCACGTTCATTGGCAAAAACCTGGTACATATTAGGTTATACTCTTGGAAACGTTCAGTGTAACTGGAACATACGTTTCCTCACCTTGACCTTTAGGTTTCCACCAGCTCGATTTTCTAACTTCTTGATTTCACCCTGCGGACAATACTTGACCTTTTCATCTTATTTCTTGAGTACTTCCCAAGTCATCGGCATGATGCTCTGGACCAAAGGTTCTTATCGACCAATCCACCAAGTCAGGGCAGCACCTAACAGAGTGCAGTTGGCAACTTTACTTTGTTCTCAACAGCACAAAAATACCACAGATATTGAAAACAAATTCTATCTTTTCAATCCATCGAGTAAAACCGACCACGCCTTCAGCCCCCTTGAAGTTCAAAGGTTGACACTTCATGAAGTCAGCGTAAAAACAAGGGCGCGCAGTTTGCACGTTCCTTCGGTTATCCCCGTGCGAACTGTGGCTTCCATCTCCATTGGTGGAGTTTCGCAAGAGAGCTTGTCGTGATCATTGGCTAGGACGGATTCGGGGTCATGATGTTTGGGATGGGTGTCATTGACGGGGTAATTGGTCATCCTCGGTGTAGTTGCCATGATTTTCCTATATCACAAAAGACAAAACATGAGGTTATAAGACAGAATATAATAATATATAGATGGATAAAATCAACACAAGAGAATTATATATACAAAGTAACACTCCAGCTCCATTTCATTCATAACTTTGAAAATTTTACATGAAATAGTCGTCTGAGTACACATAATACAACACAAAAGATCTAAGGCTATGCTAGCGGGGAAAACCCTTAATACTTAACATGCCTGTACATTGACCTAGCAAGATACAATAACATAAATCACTAAATGTGACTGTCGGCGTCCCCAGAAGCCTCCTGGTGATCTGGAATCCTAGCCTCTGGTCCTGGTTGTCTAGCCCTCCTCTGCGACTCTCGCAGTGCCAACAACTCAGTCTGCATGTCGCTCATCTCTCGCCTCATATCTCTAATGACTCGAAGAGCCTCTACCATCTGATCCTGGCGCCTACGATCAGTCTCTCAAAATGCTACTAATTCAGTCTGCTGTAAAAAAAAAAAAAAATAGAAAGAAAAAAAAAAAAAGACATCTAAAGCGAATCTCGTGTACTGGTGGCCTTGTGTCTGAATGAGAGTACTCTGCAGCTGTAGTTGTGTCTGGTGTGCCTGGAGATAGGTCTCATGTGCATACACATGATCACGATGGGTCTGAAGCTCCTGATGAGTCGCCTGGCTCAATCCTATCGAACGAGCCCAAGCCTCGCGGGAAGCATAGGCCTCCTCCTCTACATCCATACTGTCTCCCTGGAGAGTCATCTATCCCCCATAAGTAGATCGACTCCGCTGCGAGTCATAGACTCGCTGTGATATACGAGACCTACTATCCTGAGCATCCTCTAGTAGGGCATACAAGTCCTGTGTATCCCGCTCATGGAGCTCAGCAAGCTCTACGACCCTAGTGTTGACCTCTCCCACGGTCATAGGTGCTATCTCTGGAACTGCCTCCGCCGGATCTACCCAAGTATCCCTAATCCCGTACCCAACATCTCTAATCCCCTGTCGCCTCTCTTCAGTCCGATCTCATATCTGGAGCCTAGAGTGGATAAATGCAACCTCTTGCAGGGAGGCTGCTCAGACTCGGGAATATCATCCCTATGGTCAACAGGTGATAGCATGGATAGAGATAGTGGTAGTGGTGGTAGTGAAGGTGGTGGTAATGCGGCAGTAACTGCATCAATGAGAGCCTGGGTGGATGCTATCCTGAGTGTCTGGATTTGGGTAAGGCACCCAGATGATGGTGGTAAAGGTGGTGAGTGTGCAGATGGAGCCGTGCACCTAGCAAGGCGCTCCCCTGCAGAGGGTGGTGATAGTGAGATAGGTGGTGATGGTGATGGTGTAGTCATGGTCAGAAGTCTCTCAACATTTGCCTCTGGTGGAAGGGATATGGAAATCTGGGGTCGGACGGTAATCCTAGCCCCAATAGTAATGTCAGTGGAGGGTGGTGGTATAATAGGCTCTGTTCCCTCAGGTGGGAAAACAGGCTCATCAGCAGGTATGACGGTAGTAGAGTCAGCCGGAGCTAAGTGCTCCTCCTCCTCCTCGTCCTCCTCATCCTCCTCGTCCTCATCCTCATCATTGGTGTCATCCCTAGATGAATCGTCGTCATCATTATCTCCATCATCTCCCCCGTCCATAGGATAGTCAACCGGACCATCCTCTGTCTCATCATCCTTGTACTCCTCCGGATCTTCTTCGGGATCCAACTCAGTAACATATCCAGGTGACTCAGTAGTAGGTGAATCAATAGGAGGTAATGGCTGTTCCTCAGCCGAAAACTCATGGTCATCCTCTAATGGTATATACTCAGGGTATACAGGCTCTGGCACGTAGTCAGGATCATGTGCCTGTATGAACATAGGCTCACGCTCATCCTCATCCTGAGGAACTGGTAGTATCTGTAGATTCTCTGGACCTAGTATGTAATCTGGTGACGGTGGGGCTACTGGCTGTAAGGAGTACCGTCGTATCCATACAAGACCCTGGAATGCCACCCTCCGATATCTCCTCATCCACGGCATAACCCCAGAAAGCTCTGCCGGGCTCAGAGTCGGTGTAGACGGAAGTGTAGGTAACATCAGACGTCGCTGAAGACATGGTTACTGCAAAAAGTAAAATAACTTATATAAGTATTCTCTATAAGAATATCGATATGATATGTCTAAAGGCTTTAACAATAACGCCCTTATAGTAATATAAACGTAATATTCATTTATATACACTATAATAATCATGAATGCACTATAGTACCCCTACTAATGCTTAACCAATTATCGTCCCATATAAACGTATATTCCTGATAGTAAACAAGTAATGCATATTTGTTAGTATGTCCCTCGCAAATCCCATTGGTTAAAACAGTTTTGAAAATGGTTATAGTCCAGAAACAAAAACATTTGACCTGGTTCTCTATAACCATGCTCTGGTAACAAACGTAACACCCACAAATCTGAGAAAGCAGCGGATGATGAATATCCGATAGGCGTATACATTATTGGGGTCAATAGCACAAGATCCTGAAGAACGACTACTAAACGTTGTCGTTTGAAAAATGATACATTGGATAAACAAATACTTGTTTAGTCACAGTAAGCTCATGCTCAAATTGGTTCAACATATAAAGAAAAGTTTCCGGTTTATAACAATGTCCGTCCAAAAAGTGTAATAAGACCACCAAATATTCATGTTGACTCTTCAATATTGACCATTCCCAATTTACATCGCACATCGTTCCTTATTGACCTGAAAAACATGCTTAAAACGTCAACATAAAGTTGGTGAATTCATAGGTTTATGTAAATCGATGGTAGGACCGCAAGATTTCCAAGTGTATGATTAAGCAACAAATGCAAACATCATAAAAAGTAATTACGTTTTCCTAAGCTCATGACACCGAAGCTCGACATATATGAATGCAAATAATATTTGCCAACAGGAGTCCGTGAATGATGTGCTAACCCCGCAACATCCCAAGTTCGACATGGTATGCGTTCGTATCCAGTGATAGCTATCACCCAACGGGATTGTCAATACTAAAATAGATCTATCCTTAACATTCGCGCCCACACAACAGGATGTAATATCCCAATCCACATCTATGCAATAACATTCATATCATAGGACATAATTGGGTTATTGTAAACTTAGGACAAACATGTAATCATGGTATACAAATAGTACACCTTCGTCCAGTTTGTAAAACAAATCACGTTCTCAACCCCAAAGATGTAAAACATTTAAATAATTGTAAAGCATGGGGCAGAACTACCGTTAAGCCGGTAGTTCTCTGTATGAATAACAAATATCCAAAGTAAGCATTATCACACCGTTAATTACCTAAGTAAGAGTACGGTCCAAGTCTAGTTTATACATTTAAGCTAACGACCATTGTATAAACTAAATCCCATTTTAAGTTTTATATACCGTTATCACTTAGTGGTGACCCAAGATCATGTATTTATAATATCCGATGTGTTCTACGAGAAACGTGAAATCATTATTAATAAATATACTTATTTATTAACTTGTTATTAAACCCGTTCAATGTCCGAATATCTTAATGTTCGACCGACGTGTTAAGTGTTTTATTTATTCACTTTTGTTTCACAAACATACCCGTAGGTTTCTAGTTGTTACACTTTAGTCCCTAGGTTTATAAAGTATAAACATTTACACTTCAAACTTTCTAGTTGCAAGAATGTCATAACTAGTCCTTTAACTTTCGAAATTTACAATTTAGGTCCTTATGGTTTTAAATTAGTCCCTAATGTTTCAGGATGTACAGGAACGGTCCCTAGGGTTATTAAATTCGAAAATGACCAAATCAACCCCTTAGGTTTCGAAGTTTACATGTTTAGTCCCTTGACTTAAAAAAATTATATTTTCACTCCAATTAAGTCCCAACTAGTGGTATTTGGCTTTATTTAGTCCCAATAAGCCATCAAGGCTGTTTCGGCTTAAAATAAGCTATTCGAGCTTATTTTTGGCTTAACGGGCCTTATTGGGCCTGTTAGGGCCCGTTTGGTGTTTTAAGGGTCCATTAGGGTTTTAACAAGCACAAAAGGTTTCGATAAGCTCCTTTAAGTTCGTTGGGTTGGAAATAAGCTCGGGAGAGCTTATTGGAGCTTATTGGGCTCGTGAGCCCATATCTCAAACCCGAAAGCTACGCAAGGGTCCCCCATGTATTTCTAGCTCATTTTTATAACTTATAAGCTTATTAGGTCTTATTCTAACTGCTTTTTCCTCGCGGCTTATTCAATAAGCCATTCGGCTAGTAATTGGGCCCGTTGGGTTCATTATGGGCCCGTTAAGGGTTTTATGGGTTTGGGCCAAACCTATATGGGTCCATTAGCAAAACTTTAGTCATCAAGCTAAAAGCCGTATAACTCAACCAATAAGCTGTCCGAGCTATTGTAGCTTATTCGACACTGAATTAGCTCGTTCATGGCTAGAAGGCCCCTTAAGGTTCGTATTGGTTTTAAAAAGAAAATACGAAGGTTCATATTTAGTTCATAGTCCATATTAAGCTCATAAGCCGTTAAGCACACGAAATAAGCTAGTTAGGCTTATTATGGCTTATGGGCTCTGGCATGGGGCTCGCGTTGGTTGGCTCCGGTCCATTAGGGCTCGACTAGCTCCTTATGGTTATTTTAAGATTCAAGAAATCCACTACTCACCCCTATTCTTAAATAAGCTCACGAACGAGCTATTGATGAACGTGGGTTCCACTTCAGTCCTGAGGTGGGGGGCGGGGGTTTGGAATGGGCTAATTAAGCCCAAGCCCGTATACTCGTAGGGTATCGCGAGCCCAAAGTTACTCCCTTGTTTTCCTTGTTTCTTATACGTTAATTTCAAAGGCCCTAAGTGACAATATGCAGCAATTCAACTTGTGTATACGTCGTGTTCTACTTGCAAGTGTATCAATTAAGGGACGCATGCGATTTCTAAGCCACCCTTAATTTGTTTACAACTAGAGTATACAGTGTAGTAATTATATATATTTTTGTGCTCAGGTTAGTGATTACGTTTGAATCACTAGCATGTCCCCTCCCCATACATTTGATTAATGGCCGTTTCAACAAGCCCTTGCCCACACAAATGAGATCATACGCCACATTAGACACGCACCCTTTACATGTTATGCGACATACGTTTAACAAATCAAAGGAAAAGATATTATGAAGCGTAAAGGGTTGTTGTGACTTACAAAAGGTCCTAGAGCTCAAGAGATTAAGGAGTGGACGTGTAAATTGCTCACCCGTAGCGCGTATACCCCCCTTGTGATTTTGTATGGCGGTTTGAGACCCGCTAAACACAAAGATAGAGTAGAATGTGTAAGTGTTTATGTAGTATAATAAGGTTTAAGAGTAACGATGATAGGAGTAATATTTATGGCAATTATGCTAGTTCACTCTCTTATATCTAAACACAACAAACCGTGCCCTTAGGAAAGGAGGTTATAGTTATTTTTAGTAACTACACATTGTTTTGCCTAACCACATCAAGTACCTTGTCTTAATTACACAATATATGTACAAGGTAGGCTTAGGTACATGAAATCTTGTGATTTGTGTGTTTGAGGACACTTAGTCGTGGCCTAGGTGGTAAAGAGAAGGAATGTTCTTAATAATTATTTACTAACCATTAAGTCATTTGGCTAATGGGGGAACCCTTAAGTACTAGTTTTAATATACCCTAAGCAATGTACTAGTACTGATGGAAGATCAAGAGGAAGGATTTTGGCTTAGCAAATGCATCACCAATGACGATTTTTATGTGAGTTTACTGCCCACATTCGGTCACTTAAAGTGAATAAAACACATGATTTGATTAAATTTGTGCTGTAGGCTTTCAAAAGTGTTTATGTTGAGTCTAGGTTAAGTCTAAGTATTTCCGGGGAGTCCCAAATGTATATTAATCGCGAAACGTACCCCATTTACGTGACCAATAAAAAAAATAAAATTACGCGAAGTACATAATATATCTTCCTAATTAACAATTTCTTACTTGGTTGATGTAAACTAATTTATTTGATGACCGTTACATTCATTGATTATTTTTTAGTCCTACGCGATTTATTTAAAATTAAAGTATTAAAAGTAAACGCGATCAGACAAAAAAAATAAATGCTCATTATATAAGTCGTACAATGACATGAAAATGAGAAATGTTACATAAGATGCGACACACTGTTAAATAACTGTCTCTGGATTTTATGACAACCATGATTAAAATGAATTTTATAAAGATTATATTTAAGACGATTTTTTAAAAATGATCTTTTTATAATTAAAACGACTTTCTTTATTATTATAAATTGATTTTTATAAAAACATTATTTAGTTGGTTCTTTCGAGTAAAGTCGGTTATTGGTATAAGAACCATATCTTTTCATTTATCAATCTTGATACGTATTGTTATTCGTTATGTGTTTATTTTGTCGTAGTACGCTTGTTGATTCTTTCGTTTGCGTTTTCTATCGGTACATATATTCTATCCTTCCTTTTAAGGATTCTTATGACATTTGATCCGTATCTATTTCCATATGTGAAATCCTTTAGATGTTTTCTAGCCTTTGATTCGATATTCGTTTGCTACCCTATTCGATAGTTCGTAACCTTTAGGATTCGTTTGATATACGTTTTATTTGATCAAGTCACTCTCTGTGGGGAGCACCTGTGTTGTTCAAGAAGAAGAAAAAGTTGTTTGCCTAGTTTTCCAAGTATGAATTCTGGCTACAAGAAGTGCGTTTTCTCAGACATGTGGTTAACAACAATGATATTTACGTGGACTCTAGTAAGATAGAAGCAATGAAGAATTAAAAAGTACCTAAGACGCCATCCGAGATATGATCATTCTTGGGATTGGCAGGTTACTACCGACGTTTCATAGTAAATTTTTCTAAGATTGTTGAACCCCTTACTTCACTGACTCATAAAAATAAGAAGTAGGATTGGGCCAAGGAACAAGAGGAAGCTTTTCAGATTTTGAAGGGAAATTTGTGAAATGCACCAATATTGTCATTGCCTGATGGATCCAAAGAGTTTGTAGTTTACTGCAACGCGTCAAATCAAGGATTAGGTTGTGTACTCATGCAAAGAGACAAGGTAGAGAACGTGACAGCAAAAATGCTGCGTGGCCTAGACCAACTAATGGAAAGGAATGAAGGTGCAGATATGTATTTATTATGGGTTCCATTAATAGGTGATGTAAGGACATTAATGATGGACGAGGCTCATGCATCAAGGTACTTGGTACATTTGGGAGCAGATAAGACGTACTATAACCTTAGAGATATGTATGGTGGCCATGTATGTAGAAGGATATTGCTACCTATGTTAGCAATTGTTTGACTTGTTTAAAGGTGAATGCGGAAACATCAAAGACCTTCAGGTTTATTGTAACAACTAGAGATTGCCAAAAGAGCTATGTTGGCAATATGCGTAAACACTTAGAGTTGAAGTTGGTGATAAAGTGATGTTGGAAGTGTCATCTTGGAAAGAAGTAGTGCATTTTGGAAAGAAAGAAATGTTAGCACTAAGATATGTGGGACCATTTGAGATCATTAAAGGGAGCGGTCCTATGACCTATTGATTAAGATTGTCTCAATAATTTAGTAGCGTAATTGATATGTTTCAAATTTAAAGAAGTATTTAGCGGATACAAATCTGCATGTGCATTTAGAAGAAATTAAGGTAGACAAAACTCTTCGTTTTGTTGAGGAACCTGTTGAGATTATCGAGCGTGAGGTTAAAAGTTTGAAGCGTAGTATGATTTCGATAGTTAAGTCCATTGGAACTCAAAGCGAGGTCAAGAGGATTTCATAAAAATGACGTATCCACACTTTCTCGTTGAGCAAGTTATCGTTGGAAGTACTAATTAAAGTTGGGTACATAGGGTTACTGGTAGACTTTAGTGCACCTTTGAATGTTCTGAGGTGGTTTGGTTAATGTTATATTTTGAATAAACTCGAATTCGAGCCGATTCTTCAAAAACGTTGAGCTTTGTAACAACTCATAACTTAGTTCCAAGACAGTTCTTGTTTGATGAGTTGCTGGGTTAGGTTATGAATGACGTTGTTACATAACTTGAGGTTTTTGATGAGTTTCCTTGAAGACAGGCCGATGTTCATTTAGTTGTATGTTTTAGTTTTTTGCTTAGAGTTGTTACACTGCTATTTATACCATTGTATGGGCAAGTGAGGTTGTAAGTAGTGGGTTTCCGATCATGAAAGTTAGATGAGATTCAAAGCGTGGCCCTAAGTTCATGTGGGAACGTGAGGACCATATGAAAGCTAAGTACCCGTTTGTTTATGATGAGAATGTTGAACCTAGTGGTTAAAATCTTAGGACTAGATTCCCCTTAAGGAGGGGATTCAAACTGTGACAACTGTGCTTGCTAGTTAGTCAACCATTAGTATTAGACTTGAGCCTCACTATGTTTTGGGGGGGGTTTTTAATAATTTTGTGTTTATGTTTTCTTATGTGAGTTTGTTTATCAATCTGTGAGCATGATCGTCTCATGGTGATTGAAGTTATGGTTGTTATGGATATTTCATTGTGTTCACATTTTAGTGACAATGAAAATAATGGTATCATTTTATGTGTGTATGTATTTTATGTGTACGTATTATGTATTTATGTATTTAAATAATAGGAATTCGTGAGAATAGAAATTTCGTTTAGAAGTTAGTTGGTAATTTTAGTATTATTAAGTTAGGAGAAATAAAGTATGAAATGAATTTATTTTTTTTAGGTATTTAAAACTAGTTTTATTTTAAAGGATGTCGAAATAAATAAAGGCTTTTATAAAAATAAAAAAATTAAAGGGTTTTTGTGTAAATAATAAATATATATATACATACATATATATATATATATATATATATATATATATATATATATATATATATATACACACACACATATATATATATATATATATATATATATATATATATATATTAGGGGTGTGGATCGGCCGGATATGGGAGAAAAAGAAGGAAAGAAAACAAATTTTAGTCTAACTACAATTCTAATTAGGTAATTATCCAAACTCTTTTTGCAAACACTATAAATACAAATCTCATCTCCCCTATTTTTTATAACCGGTCGATTAAAGCAGATAAAAGAAAAAAAAAGTTTTTTTTATTCAAAATCAATTTGGTGATTTAGGGTTTCAAGAATCAAGGATTAAGGTATGTTCATAAACCCTAGTTGTTTAGTTTTCTTTAAATCATGTAACAATTAATATGGTGGATCATTAGGGTTTTAAAACTTCTGTAATTAAGAATATATTAATCATGCTAGAGTGTTTAAGGTTTAATTAGGATCATATTGATGTAATTGGTTAGGGTTGGATCGCGTTAGAATAGGAATTAGGTTTGAGCAGAATTTTAGTTCATCTTGTTCGATGGATATCTCAATGATGGTAACGTTTTTATTTATGAATCTTATGTCTATTGATAAGTTCAGAGAGTCTAGTTTCCAAAAATTCTGGCCTCGAAAGGTTTTGAGGTCGGGAAGTTAGTCAAATAATTTTCGTAAGAAAAGTTGTCAAACAGTAAATTCGAGTCAGATTTGGGTCTGATTTCGGGGAGTAAAACCCCTACTTAAAGTTCAAATTGGGGTTACCAAAAAATCATGGGTCATATTTTAGGTATCTATTAACTCCATTTCGAAGGGCTAGCGATAAAACATTTTCGAAGTATTTTTAAGGACGTCAAACTTTTTGGTGTGCGTTCAGATCCGAATCTGAGTACTTTGTAATGATGAGTTTTTATAAAATAGTTTCACTTAGTATTATTTTTTCTAAAAAAATCACAGCAACTCACAACTTATTGGGGAGATATGGGATATAAGAAGAACCATCAATTAGGTGTTTTAGTATTTTATTTGTGGTCATGAAGTGACTACAAATTTTTACCAGAAACTGAAAAAGTTGGAAGTTAATGGTTAAGGTTATATAGAGTATGAAAATGATTTGGGAGATGTATATAAAGGATTATAAACTTAGTTTTTAGGGTTTAAAGTCGCATCATATTGAATGTTACATATGGCTTTGTGCATTCAACTAACCTGATGTGTAACATTTGTTTTTTTGTTGTGTTTAGATTTTTTGTGCAAGATTTTGTCAAGTAGCTGAGCCAACAGTTGATTTTATAGTCCCATTTTACAATGTTTTCTTGGGATGGAAATGATGCAAAATGTATTTTGAAACGTTTTAATTGTTGTGATTATGTGGTTTAATTGATGTATGGACTTTTATGTAGCTATTATATGTTTATGTGTTGCATGTCGTATGACATCCATGGAGCGTGATCGTCTCCTTGTGATTTAGTTTGAGATTGGTTTTCGCCTACTTTGTGGGTATGACATCCCTGGAGCGCGATCGTCTCCTGATTTGGTTTTCACGTACTTCGTGTGGGTATGATATTGTGTAGATACGGTACCAAGAGTCATTGGATCGGGAATAACCTTCCTACCCATGACTATGAGATGAACTTTGTGGTTTGGGTCGGGGAACACGTTCCGTCCCAATGGTGATTGTTTAGACGAATGCATGTTAGCATGTATAATAGTCAGCTTAATTTTCCTGCCATGTTTTGTTTTTATTAATCACATTAATTGATTTAAATCTTAAATTGGGTGTCGTAAACCTATGACTCTCACCAACCATTGTGTTGACGTTTTAAGCATCATTTTCAGGTGAGCGTTATGAAGGTGTTGAAGTTAATAAAAGTGTCAGAGAGACCATTAGCTTGTCCATTGGAAGTTCTCATTTGATTTCGTTTCATAATTGTTTGCATGAATTCTTGAATGTTATTAGTTTTATTAGGTTTGTGAGACATTGTCTTTGTATTGATGAGACCCTTTTTTCATTAATACAAGACGTTGTTCCTTTGTTTTCGGTATTGTCATGACACATTGTGTCTTTGATTTTTAGTTATACATGGAGTGATTCTCTATTGTTGACACCATTGTGTTGTGATGAACCCTAAGATTTTACGCCTCGTGTTTCCGCCTGGCGGGGTTGAAGACAGTGTGAGGCATTTTAAAGGTGATTTTTTCGTTGTCCATACTGAACGTGATTGTCCCTTCTTCCTTGTTGTTGACAAGGACGGTTTCTTCTATAAATGGCTTTCCAAAGACGAAATCCCCTAAACAATCATCAATAACGCTAGTGGTATCTTCTAAGATCATAAAATCGCATTTGTAGGTGAAACTCCCTATGGAGACCCTTAATCCTCTCACTCTTCCTACAAAGTTGCTAATTTTATTTGGGTTCGATGATTTTTTTCTTGGTCCTAGCTTATAAGTCATGATCCAATTATATTGATTCCTAGACATGATATTGATTGGGGACTCTATGTCTATGTAAGCGTGTTTCTTGAAGATGTGTCCAGATCTTGGTGTTGCTAGGGTTTTCGACCCTTATCTTCGCCTTTACCCAAGAAGGTTGAGGATTCTACAACAACCATTCATGATATACAAGCTCTTTAATAGCAAGGGGAGAGTTGTAGTCTTTTGTATCATCGTCTTCTTCTTCCTCGGTCTCATCATCAAATACTTCCTCAACTTCTTATTCTGTTTCCTTTTTACTTTCTTCATCTTCAGACAACTCTTTTACTTCCTCGGCGGTTCCCATTTCATCCTCTTCCTTGTATTGCTCCTTTGCCTCTTCTTTTCTCCTCACCATACTTTCGAGGTCGTGCTCGCGTACGTTGGTCGATGAGACAACTTCTTCTTATGTATCACTGTTCTTGCTGAGGATGACGATCGAATTGACGAAGTAAACACATTTTGGAGCTGACGAATTCTTGTTTAGTTCTTTTATGGATGCGGGAGAGAGATATTTTAGGGAGAACAACTTTGACGGGCTTTTGATTCCTTTCTTCCTTGATTGGCTTGTTTTTGGTACTATTTTCAGCTCCATTCTTTGTCTCGACTTCCTTTACTGACACCTCCATTTCTGTTCTGGTAGTTTTTTTAATGTCGTCGCCGGTTACTACGTCATTATCACCGTTCCTCTCTTCCTCCTTTCTGGTGAGAGAGATAGAGTTTACGTTTTTTGTGACGGGGGATTTGGCCTCTTCTCTGATTAACATGTTTTTAGGAGCCCTGCTGGTTGTGAGTTCTTTAAGAAGCCCGAACATTTCTGCCATCCTATCATTTATTTCCTCTCGCTGTTTGAAAATGTAGTTCTCAAATATTTTCATCCTTTCGGAGTATGATGCCATTTAGTCCCGTACTCGAGCTTTAAAAGTAGTTCATAATGCTTTAGGCTGAGGGATTGGCCGGTACGTTCGCGAAAAGTAAAAGGGCTCTGCTTTGGTGGTTCATTCTGGTTTCATGGGCGAGGGTTTGAGTAGACTACTTCGGAATAAGCTTGAGGGGCGTGTTTTAAGCTCGGTCTGAGCATCGGTCGCGATCCCTTTAGTAAGAAATTAATCTGGTCTTTGAGCTCAAGCAGTCTTCGGTCAGGTATTTTTGAGGTGGGTTGAGGTGCAGAAATAACTTTGACCAGTTTGAAGAATTCTTTTGTGTCATTTTAGCCCTCATGGTCGTAGATGGTGAGGTTCTTAATGATTTTCCAGGATTCGTCGGGGTTCTTATTGCAGATTTTTCCGCCAGCGGCGCGGTCAATCTCGCACTTAAGATGAAACGAGACATGATCATAAAAAATCTGGATTTGAATCCAACGATCGATGCTATGATGGGGGACTTTTTGTAGTAAGTCCTTGAAACGAGTCCATGGTTCAGATAGAGATTCTCCTTGATGTTGTTGGAACATCAAGATATCGTTGCGGAGTTTCGCGGTCCTTCCCGGTGGAAAGAATTAAGCAAGGAAACGAGTAGTAAGATCCTCCCATGTGGTGATGGATCCTGCTGGAAGACGTTCAAGCCAATTGCTAGCTTAATCGCGAAGGGAAAATTGAAATAAACACAGGCGCGTTCTTTCCTTGTTTTCACCGTCAAGGTCAAGTGAGTCCACAAGTTTTAAGAAATCCTTGAGGTGTTGGTTTGTATCCTCAGACTGAAGTTCGTGGAATGAGCATCCATTTTGCACCAACCGGATGGTGTCGGATCAAAGAGGTACCCCGTTGTTCCCTACGGGGAGCTCAATGGTATTCCTGAAGCCTTTGTGGCTAGATTTGGAGTAATCTCTAAGAGTAGGGATATGATTCACGTCTCCCATGGTGGTTGACGGGAATGGATTACGAAACAAATAACACAAAGAAAAGATAGACTACAAGAAAGCTAATATACAGAATTAAATTCTCACTTAAAAGGATTCAAGCGAGTAGAACTAAGTTAAACTATGATCGAAACCTAACTCTTCCCCATGTAGCGGCGCCAAAAACTTGATGTGAGGGTTGCGAAGACTTCACAGGAAGTTTTACAATCCCCTAGGCAGTGTACCTAATCATTGCAGTGTAGTATAGGCAAGACTCGAGGGTTGTTATCGTTCTCTAGGGGAATATGTTGGGAAGGCTTGATCACGGTCTAACAGAATTCTAGAGGTTGAGAGAAGATTATTTTTATGTTTTTATATTTATAATAAAGCAGGTAAATCTATGGTTTGAGAGGTTGGTTTGTTTAACTAATTACTAAACTTATTATAATCTAATCCACTGGTGATAACTTTATGATAAGAAAGTATATTTACCTAATCATGCACTACTCCTCAAATTGCTTCTCCTAGATCCGTTGCTTTGTCACACTTGTGATGATCTGTGTAAGTATTTCCTAGGTCATGAACGGATTATACGAACCCGCC
>BQNB010017472.1:5522-19136 GCA_026074375.1 Tanacetum coccineum
ACAAATTTTATTTCCTTAGTTCCACTAGATGATGCTTCAAATGAATTAAACCCTAAACCTAATTTATCACCGGAGGGTTTTTGATTACTTAACATTTCATTTAAGCAATGTGTACTCTTTTTAAATTTGTTTAATCTAGTAGATTCGTCTTTGAGTTTTTCATTCTTAATTTTTAGTACATGACACTTGGGACAATCGAGATCAACTCCCTTATTTTTCTCGAGTTTGGACAATTTACCTTTTAATTCTCTAAGCTTATTTTCTAGACTATTTCTAGTAGCTTTTAACTTTTTGTTTTTAGTGATTATTTTTAGACTCATTTTGCTTAACTTATCATATTCGTTGTCTAAATTGATGAGTTTTCATCACTAAAGTAAGATGATTCGGAACATACCTCACTTGATGCGTGAGCTACAAGACACGTTTCAACTTTGACCTTTTCATCATCTTCTTTACCGCTATCGCTCCAAGAACCTCCAACAAATGCTCTTTGGTTCTTGTCTCTCGGTGGCTTTGGACATTCTCCAATAAGATGATTTGGATCTTCACATCTAAAGCACTTCCTTTCACTTTTTACGTTTTTGTCATCTCGGCTTCTTTGAAAGGTCTTTTTGTCGTTTCGAGGTTGTCTTACGAATCTACCTCTTCTTTTAAAGAACTTGCCCTAAGAAACTTCCTTATGTAGTTCTTACTAGAATAACCTTCATCAAGAGCTTTAAGACTAGTAATAATAGTATTAAATCTAGCAAAAACACTATCTATAGGTTCGTCTTCGGAAATGATGAATTGTTCATATTGTTGAACCAAAAGGCTGATCTTATTATCTTTGACTTGGCTGTTACCTTGATGGGTGATTAACAAAGTTTTCCAAATTTCTTTTGCTGTATTACACATGAAAATTCGTTCATATTCTTTTCTAGGCAAAACATTGTAAATAACCATTTTGGCTTCATTATTTTTCGCAAGTCTCTTTTTGAGATCATCGGTTTGTTTTTCAAAAGGGATAACCTCATCTAATTTGGTTTTCGGATTTTGTACAATAGGTTGAAAATCACCATTGGTAATAACATGCCAAAGATCTAGATCTTTTGATTTAACATATGTCTCGAATCTATTTTTCCAATAAATAAAACTATCGCTTTCAAAGAGTGGTGGTCTTTGCATAGATTGCCCTTCTAGATATTTGTCGGAATCCATAGATCGATCCAAGCTTTAAAATACAATATATTTTAAAAATCTTGAGTAACCTGGCTCTGATACCAATTGTGGAAACTAGAAGGGGGTTGAATAGTTTACAAGTTCTTTAGCGTTTTAAAAGTTTACTTTCAAAAATGTTTAGATCCGAGTTATATGTTTAACCAATTCACAATATGAACAAGCACTAACTATCTAAACTATAACTAGATAACAACAATAATAATGTAAAGAGATAAGGAAAGAAACAACCAAACCAAGACACCAAGATTTTATAGTGGTTCGGCTACGAAGCACCTCTTCGCCCTACTCCACTCCCCGAGTATCCGACTCGAGATTTCACTTTGTCAACAAGCTCCCTTTAGGCGGAGAAAATCGTTTACACGTCGCTTACGTTATTTTCCGACACTATGCTAAATGTCGAGTCATAATCTTAGCTATAACCAATCTACCACTTCACAAGATATACACACTCACAAGATCTACACTATCGGATCTACACAATATCCGAATCACACAAATACACAAGATAATTACAATAGAGATTTGGAATTTAGAAGAAGAGAGGTGAGATCACTAATCAACACTTCATTTCTTGGCAAATACGAGTGTTCTTCTCTTGCACTTGATAGAGAGGAAAGATGAGATGAAGAAGATAAGATAAGATTACTTGAAACAAGATCTAAGTATGTTAGTGATCAAGATATTTAGTGAGAGAAAGAAGAGACTAAAAAATTTCGTGCAAAGAAGAATAATTTTCAGCAAGGGGTGGACCAGTATTTATAGATAGGAGAATCCAACGGTAACTGGTGGCGGTCCCGGCGGTCTCCTATATATATGGGGGCCGCCAGGCCTATAAGGGGGCCGCCACCTAGACTCCGCTCCCTTTTTTGTCTTTTTGTTGGTAAAATGTTGTATCTGGTGTAGAAGCTTCCGTTTTGGGGGAAAATTTGAATTTCAAATTTTATGTTTTTAATAAAACTTTTCTTTTAATTAGAAAATATTTTGTATACTTAATTTTATGAAAATCTTTTGTAAAAATGTAATAGTTGAGAGATTTTTTTTATCACTAATCATGCTTAATGATTTGTTTGTTCATACCTTAAGTGATCACTAATCTTAGAAATGGAATTTTACAATTAATAATTTGTAAACATTTAATTTTATCGTAAACGTTTTTACATTTTGTTATTATCAAAACGTTGAGAGGTCGAAAAATATAAATAACGTTTTTAGACATTATTTGTATTAACATTGATGAAACTGGTAAAGAAGTCATCATTTATAATTTTGTTTGAAAAGGATACATGTTTCTATTTTTTTGAGATGTATTGAAATGTGATATTTATTTTATGCGATTGCACGTTTCGTATAAACGTAATTTTAACATAGCTTTGAATGTTTTTCGTTAAATTATGCAGTAGTTGACGTTGGCGTTCACATTAAACAAAGTGGTCTTTTTGGCTGAGTCGGAGTACGCGACCGCATCTGTCGTTGTTTACATTTATACTTCATGATGCTCTAAAATGATGGTTCGCTTTTAAGTTTAACCAATCAAAAAGTTTTAAAAAGATAAAAATGAGATTTTATTTTTTGAAAATTGTTTACTTTTCTAAAACCTTGTGTTGTTTGTATACATTTCTTGCAAAACATAGGCTCCAGAACTACTTACCAAAAGAGAAACAAAGTTGGTTCCCTTCTAATCAATAATCCTAAAATAATACCACATTGACACGTTTATATCAATATCAAAATATTAAACCATAATCCTACACCAAATCCTGCTCCTTCTTTATAGAGAAGGGTGCTTACATGTTTAGGCCTTCTAAGAGCGATGTGAGATATAAAACAAGTATAAACATAAACTACGAGACACGACATATAAGATAAGATTTAGGTTCATTTGGATACAAAGTTTTTTGTGGATACCAGGGGACCAATCTCCACCCTTCATCTTCATCTTAATCTAATGGATAAGATTAAACCAAAAATTATTTTCAACTTTTTTTTTCAAATCTTAATATCTCTCAAACCGTTAATCGTCAAGCGAAAAAAAAATACCATCACGATGAGCATTTAATTAATCTTTCTATAAATATCTCTTTGAAACTTTCAGACAAAAAAATTCAAGTTTTTTTCACTTTTTTCACGTTTTTTTCACATTTTTTTCACGTTTTTTTCACATTTTTTCACGGTTTTTTCACTTTTTTCCACGTTTTTTTCACGTTTTCTCACTTTGATATACTTTCGACAAAAAAAAAATTCCGTTTTTTTCACATTTTTTTCGACTTTTTCTCATTGAAACTTGCATGAGAATCATATATGATATTTAATAATTACTGTTAAGATCATATATTAAGTTAGTGTTAAATCATATATGATTGTGTTTATGTCATATATTGATATTAATGTTATGTCATATATTATTATAATTAATTTTAGTGTTAAATCATATAGAATATATAGTGTTATAGACATCATATATGATTTTTAATTTTAATGCAAATTTCAACAACAGAAAAAAAACGAGAAAACAACGTGAAAAACGGAAAAAACGAAGAAAAAAAACTTTTTCTCAAAAAAAAACTTTTTCTCGAAAAAACGTGAAAAACGAAAAAAAAAGGTGAAAAAAGTAAAAAAAACGTGAAAAATCTGAAAAAAACGTGGAAAAAAGATGAAAAAGACGTGAAAAAACGTAAAAAAAAAATTTGTCGAAAGTATATCAAAGTGGATATCTATTGAAAGATAATTAAATGCTCGTCGTGATGGTATATTTTTTTTTACTTAACGATTAACGGTTTAAGAGATATTTAAATTTTAAAAAATTGGTGAAATAATTAAATGCTTTTAATCACAACCATTGATTTTTTTTAGATGGATGATGTAGATGAGTCCCCTAATATCCAACCTTTTTTTGGTATTCAATATAACTCTCCTCGCAAAACATAGGCTCTACTTACCAAAAGAGAAACAAAGTTGGTTCCCTTCTAATCAATAATCCTAAAATAATACCACATTGACACGTTTATAGTCACTATTGCAAAAGATGAAAATGATTGTTAACCAATTTAAAAGATTTACAGACAAAGCTCCCAACATAGTTGACAAAGATAACCATAGTAATACAACGTATTTTGTCCTGTCCTCACTTTCTCTCAAAACAAACTACCATCTTCCATATACATTAACTCACTCCTGTCCTACCCCCCTCCTCAAATTCATTACCAAGTACTTGTCTACTCTATTCCACACACTAAAAACACACACAGTAAAAACAAAAAAATGGAAGAAATAGTTACTGCTGACAGTGAATCAATTATACGTCAAGTGATTCTGATATCTGCTGGTGCTAGTCACTCTGCTGCTCTTTTATGTAAGATTTTTTTAATTTTTTTTTGGTGTCATTATGTTTATGTGTTAGTTATGGTTTGTTAGAGGTCTTTTACTGTAAAATTGTGTATTTTTATTGTTGACATAGAGATATTGGGTTATGGGGGTGGGTTTATGTTTGGGTGTTGTACGGATTATTCGGGTTTCCGGGTTTGGAATTGCTTGGTTTTGTTTAGTGAATACTCATGGAAGATGGATCCCTAAGGGCGCGTTTTGTTGAAGACAAAGATTTCCTACTTTTCCATCTCTAGAAAACGTGTTTAGATGGTCTTTACATTTGCATTTTTTAGACAAGTGGAAGGTTAAAAAAAATTTAAATTGGTATTCTCAAAAAATCATTTAAAAATGTCAAGAAGTTGGTTTGCTAATCGTGAAAACTTTTCTAGAAAGTGGCTTACTTTTCACTATCTAAATGGCAAGTTTTTTTTGTGTGTTGTGAGGGATTGTAAGTTTAAGGTCTTATAGGAATTTTAGGGTGTCTTGTTGACCATACATTAGTTGGGGTAGGACTTAGGAGAGAATGGTCCGAGTAACCCATATTAGTAAACCGAGTTAAGATCCCTAATACCAACATGTATCCAAATGATTATAAACTCCTGACTAATTACGTAATTCAGTAGGGTGGGCATTGCTTCTTGGTGATCAAATGAATGGGTACATGTCTTCCTCAATAACTAGTCATAAGATGGGTTTATTAGTTGCCACACCAACCTCCTGAAAAGGGAGGGCTTTACACAGTTTAAGCCTGTGTGGCGGTGGGTTTAAACCCTGTGGACTAGTCGGCCAAAAGATTGGAAACCATGGTTACCCAAAAAAAAAGATGGGAGTTATTTGTACCAAAAGGATTCTAGAGAACATGATAAACGTGTACCCTTTGTCCACACATTTTCTTATACTAGATGTCTAGGTTGTCCGGGCATTAAGGGGGTATACCATCGTAACTGATACAGCAGAATATTTACTCTTCTGTTGAGTATTAATGTCCTTCTGGTACTGGAAGTATGCGATTTGTTTTCTTGTATGTTATAACGAACAAGCTATGCCTCCACCCATATACTCGTGAGAATGTATTGTAGAGATCACTAGAAATTTTGTTCATTTGACATATATGGTCCAACATGAGGATGAGTATTGGAGATAGTGGATTTGTATGGACATATATATGTTTAGTTATTATTTCTTTATGGTTACATGTTTCACACTTTTTTTGTCATACACTCAATATATTTTCTTTTAGGAATATAATCCGTGCAGCAAACTGCACGTATGGTTATGTTCTGCAAGGAAGAACCAAAGGGTGAATTATTCTAAAGCTAAAGGAAAGACTGAACTTTCATGATGACAACCCGAAATAATAATTCTAAGCGCTTTCTTGTATATTACTTGTTCTACTTATCCCTATCAGATATAACAAATGTAATAATTTTATCATGACATGTTATTTCCGAATGTAAATTTCTTCAGAATGTACTTTTATGCCATTAGTTTACCCAACCACTTTCTTTTCTGCTGCTCAAAGTTCTTAAAAAAAAACTTTGGTTCTTTAAATGTTGTCCTCTCCTTAAGTACTTTCTGACATGTTTATTAATGTGTATTTATTTTACATCAACCATGAAATTTCTTAATAAAAAGAATGTTGATTTTGTTTGAAACTTACAAAGAAGATTGATGTTATATTGCGCGATAAAAAAGTAGGTAGCCTTGCAATCAGTTATCCTAAAGTAATCACACATTTGAAGATGTATATCTAAAGATTAAAAATTATGGTTAACATTTTTGAAGAGACAGACAGAAACGTAGTTGTTGTGAATTTTGACAAAAATAGTGAGATAGTTCAGTGTTATTTGTCCTTTTTATGTTCCTCTTAAACTACCTTCTTCTACGTACAATAACTCCTACCCCACAATTCGATACTTCTCTACTATTTACACACACACTAAACAGACAGACACACTCGCACACTAAGAAAATACACACACACACACCCCAGTAAGTTCAAATGAAAGAAATACTTGGTGTGAGTGAAGGTGCAATAAGCAGGACACAAATTTATCAAGTGATTTTGATATCTGCCGGTGCTAGTCACTCGGTTGCTCTTTTATGTAAGAAACTATATTCCATATTTTGTGCTTTTTTTAGTATCTGTACATTGTGTATATGTATTACTTATGATATATTAGTCTTGTTTAAGTTGACTTTAGTTTAAAATTGTGTATAAATCTGTATAGATTGTAGAATATTATTTGGTTTGAAATCAGGCGTGGTTTGTGCTTGAGAGAATTAGGTAGAGGTGTTGTACGGATTTTTTTTCACAGCCTATATCACATATCTCACAATGTATTTCACACATGCCTCCATGTGCCTATATCACATATCTCACAATTTTTTTATTCTGGCTTCCTGGCTTCGATGTGCTCGACTTTATATAAGTAATAGACATGGAAGATGGATCCCTATTTTTTTTTCTTTTATTGTGAGGTAGCGTAAGATGGATCCCTAATATCAAAGGAATTTTAAGGTGTCTTGTTGACAAATCTTGATGTGGGGTAGCAGATCTGAGTCCTTAACCTTAGGTAAGTTCCCTATATCCACATTTACCGAGATGATGATCATCTTGCTGACTAGTTAGATAATTGAGTTGTCTGAAAGTCATTAAGTGTAGCGTTTCTTTTTGGTGAGTAAATGAACCGGTTGTATTCATCAGTAGCTGGTCATAAGATGGAGTCATTAGTTCCAAAAGGGTGCTACACAAGACGGACCTTTAAACACACAGAGGAGTAGCCTTTGTCAACAACTTTTCTTATACTAGGACATGCAGGTTGTTTCAGCAATAAGTGGTATACTAAAACTTATATATTTTCTGTAGTAGGCAGGTTGTTTCAGCAATAAGTGGTATATATGCAGGTTGTTACCACTTACCATTGTGTGTTTTTTACTAGTATATAGGACTCTGGGAAAATTCTTTACTCAATCCTGTAGTAGTTGTCCCAACTTAAATAGTAAAGCTAACCTTAAAGGAAGAACGATATATTTCCGTATGTTACTTGTTCTAGTTATACCTTTCAAATAAATCTTTTTTAATTTACCAACCTATAACAACATGTTATATCTGAACATCAATTTCTTAGAGTTTACCATGGGGCCATTGGCTTACCTGTCAACTACTTCTGCTGTTGCTCAAAGTGTTGTCATCACATTATGCCTCCTTCCGGATCTTTCTCATAAAGTGCATTAGATCTTATATTGGCCATGTATCTTTCAAAATCAGATGTATTTTTGGGTATATATATGCAGTTTGTTCGCAGGGACGGAACTTGACAAGTTTTACTGGAGGGGCCAAAATGTAATGTGCTTAAATATTGTCCATGAAATCACTTAAATTACAATTGCCGCAAACAGGATTGTTTTAATATTGTCAGTTTACAATATTGTCCATGGAATTAGACCTCATTATATTTCTACTTTGTCATATACTAAACATCTATTCCGGTTACAGCTAGTCAACCATGTCTTTATAGTGATGAGACTGACTAAGAAGGTTCTACTTTGTTTATTGTATCAGCTGGAAATGTTGTTTGTTCATGGGGAAGGGGAGAGGATGGACAGCTCGGTCATGGGGATGCTGAAGATAGGTCGTCACCAACTCAGTTAAGTGCCTTGGATGGGCAAGAAATAGTATCTCTTACTTGTGGAGCTGATCATACAATTGCATTCTCAGAGTCACAACTGCAAGTATACAGTTGGGGATGGTATGTTCTCGTCTGTTTGAAAACTAAAAGCATATATGTACCTTTATAGGTGAAATACAAACTATAATGGTAATTCGGTTGTTATTGTAAGATAGAAAACATCCTACATCAATGGTTATTGATGAGTTAGTACCTTCTTACATCTGCTTTATCTGTTTATTTGAACATTGTGTTGGTAGGTAATTGTGTTATGAAGAATACTTTTGTTATAAGTGCTTAAATTCCTTTTTTTTAATTGGTTTCAGGGGTGATTTTGGGAGGCTCGGCCATGGCAACTCTACTGATTGTTTTATTCCCCAGCCAATAAAAGCATTACAGGGCTTACGCATAAGGCAAATTGCTTGTGGAGACAGCCATTGTTTGGCAGTGACCATGGAAGGCGAGGTGCAGAGGTTTGTATTTGCTTCTAATTTTCGTACTTAATATCATGACACTACCTTCACAAAGTTTAGTTGATAGGCTTCCTTTGTACTTCTGTTGTCCTTAGTATTTGTGTTATTGTATATGGTTCTTAGCAATTGTCATATGTTGCTTTGTTATATAGCTTTTGCAGATAAGTCTGCGCAATCATGAATATTCAACCCTTCAAAATTTATTAGCTTTTTGGCTTATGCTATTTATGTATGTTTCTCATGGAAGATAACACAAATTACATTATCCAAAAAAGTATACATTTATGTACTCATTTTGCACAACTAAATAGTTTGTGCCAAAGATAATGACGGATGATTATACAAACTAGTTCCAGGCTCCTAAAGTTGATCATTAGATCATTATTTAGTTAAAAGTATACAACTCGTGAAAGCAAGAAAGTAGAAAATTGATGTCAACCTCTATCCTCCCAAAAACAAAGAAAGTGTAAAAAACAAAATATGAACTGGAAAAGACTGATCTGTAATTGACATTGAACCAACTCTATCAAGCTTCATTTGACATTACTACTACTGGTGTACATCTGGAGATGTAGTATATATGTATGTATAAGAATTGGAGTTATATTATCGTTAATCAAAGAACAGTATGTATCATAAAAATCTTCCTACTCTTCTTTCACTTGAATATGATGTCTCCTGATAGGATGATTCTTGCATGCATGCTTATCCATTTTTGGTTTCAGTGTCACTTCACTACATTCTGAACTTATATTTAACTTCCATATAGTTGGGGCCGAAATCAAAATGGGCAACTTGGGTTAGGCACCATTGAGGACGCTCTCGTTCCACAGAAGATTGAAGCTTTTCAGGTGAACGGTTTTTTCTTATCATGAAAATTAGATAATTACTGAAAAAAATTGTTTCAATTGGGTATGCTGTTGTAAACTAGATGACAGTTGATATTTTTCTCAGTTACCTTGAATTAATGTGTCTTTTATCAGGGTATAACTGTCAAAATGGTTGCTGCTGGTGCTGAGCATACTGTGGCTATAACTGAAGATGGTGACCTTTATGGCTGGGGTTGGGGTCGATATGGTAATTTAGGCTTAGGTGACAGAAAAGATCGCAACATTCCAGAGAAAGTTTCAATCATCAGTGTATGTCTCCTTTTGGTATATCGTTTATTACTAAAAACTCAAAAAAGTTGCTATACTCTACTCTTTTTGGGGATCGTATGTTACAGAAAACTGATATGTTAACTGTATCAAGTTGAATTCTGAATGTGCAATGAACTGAACGCATCAATATAGATTCGGTCTTGTTATTAATAATTGAAGTTGCAGGGGGAGAAGATGGTACAAGTTGCATGTGGTTGGAGGCATACGATCTCTGTTTCTTCTTCTGGTGATCTATATACATACGGTTGGAGCAAATATGGTCAACTAGGACATGGGGATTTTAGGGACCACCTTGTTCCTTGTAAACTCGAAGCATTGAATGGGCAATTTATTTCACAGGTACTCTTGTTTTATATTGAATGGGCAATTTATATGTTCTTGAAAAATAAGTGATAAAGATCTTCTGTACCGATTTTGAAGTTTTGGATGCTTTTCAGCATTTCTCATCTTTTGATTCTACTGATCATTAGCATGAAACTACAACTCATCTAGAGTGTACAAGAAATTATTTGGCTTTCGTATGATGCTTAAATATTGATATCTGTGAAATCTTATTGACTAATTGACACGTCAGTCAATTTCAATTGTTCCGACTGTTTATCATGCATGATTCAGAACTCCGTTTCTGCCTTTATAAAGCATTTTCTATAAGTGATTTCTTTGTAATACATGGCACAAATCTGAACACAGTTAGACTGATAAAAGGGTAATTTTAAGCAAATTGAACAGGAATTCAGTTGGAAAGAAATGTCTATTTTTGCACTACCTCTATCTATAGGCAGGAGTTAATATGATCTATCCTACTGCATGACATTGTTGCATGTTGTTAACCCATATATTGGGTGGTAAGAGGCACACTATGGTATTTACATTTAAGTAATATGATGGATTTCGTGTACGAATGTCGTTCTTATTGATAACTTTTTTGTATTTTTTGTATATTTACAATGAGGCTTTTTATTATAGCAGATCTCGGGTGGCTGGAGGCACACTATGGCTTTAACATCAGATGGAAAACTTTACGGATGGGGATGGAATAAGGTAAGTATGCCAAGTATGTTAGAAGCGTCTGTATGTCTGTAATATTAACATCCTAAAATTTTGTTTCTGAACAGTTTGGGCAGATTGGTGTTGGGGACAATCAGGATCATTGCTTTCCAATGGAAGTCAGATTTCCAGATGAGCAGGCACGTCGTTTTTTCATGTGACGTTGCTTTCTTGCATGTCTAGGAGATAGAAATGCTGGTTTCATGCACTAATTCTTTACCTATATTAAGCTTAACTTGTATGTTCTTACCAATTGACAGAGAGTAGTTCAGATTTCGTGTGGATGGAGGCACACACTTGCTGTTACTGAAAGACATAATGTATTTTCCTGGGGTCGAGGTACAAATGGACAGCTTGGGCACAGGGGGGAGGCTATTGACAGGTACATTTATATACAATTTTTTATTGTGACAAAAAAGGCTAGAGGTGGCAATTTTGACCTGTATACTTATTATCAATTTGTCAATTTGAGTAATGTATTATCTCCAACTGTTCAAATGGGTCACATTATCATTTTGACAAATGAAGGAACAGATTGAATGGATCAAACGGGTTGATATTATGATCGCCATCAATTGTATGTCAAAATAACATGAGCTAAAATGATCATTTTTATGGTAAATGAATATAAACACGTAATATTCAAACGTCTTAATTTTATCGGTCTAAAAGACACAATTCTGTAATAAACCTCTAATAACAGTCGGCACAAGATAAAGCCTGATAGACCAGTTAATTTAGTAGACATATTTGTAGAACCTTAATAAAAACAGCATAATAAACAAATTTTAATAACAGTTGAAACTGCATGACTTCACGAACAATATTCGAAGTGCTCCTCATTTAACTTGTCATACATGTAACACATGCAGAAACATTCCGAAGATAATTGAAGTTTTGAGCATGGATGGATCTAGTGGACAGCACATAGACTCCTCAAGGACAGACCCATCCTTAGGTGCTCTACATTGCTACTGCTTGTTCATATATTTCTTAATTATATGAGCTTACGTTTAGAATCTTCAACTGAAAGTATACCATTAGTATAAGTTTTAAGGTGCTGTTGCTGATGGGGAATCTAACGTTGATTGTTTTGGCAGGGAAACTTTCAGTATTACCATCTGACAGATATGCAGTTGTCCCTGGTGAAAATGTATGATTTCCTCTTCTACAATCACTTATAATCTGTTTATCATTATAAGTCATCTATGAATAAACTCTGAACCAGAACACTGTAATGAAATAAACTTCTTTACGTGGCATATAGACTGTTATATACAGCTGTTATAGTCTTATAGGTAGAAATTTCAGAAATAATTGAATGACACTAGCTGACATGGCCATTATCACTCATGTAATAACTTGTGCAGGCTCAAGCAAGGAATAATGGAAATGACGCCAGTGTCCCTGAGAATGATGTGAAGAGAATGAGGCTCTGAATTTTGCAACTCCAAACTAACAACGGGTGCAGGTTTCAAGGTCTGTTATGCTGTCAAGAGAGGAATGTGTATCGCTGTGATCTTGAGAAAGTTCGAATAGTGATTCTATCTTAGTTAGATTATGTGCATGTTATCAACTGTGTTAAACGAGTGCATGTTATGTTTAGGTGGTTTTCATTGTTGTATTATATGATGTTATAATTGTAGTGTGACAATGTTGATGTGGTTGTACTCCTAGTATTGTGCATTTCAAACTTCTTGATTCATTTAGGGCCCGTTTGGTTTGAGGGGTTTGTATGGGTTTGGGGTTAAAATTTTGTTTGGTTGCATTTTTAAAATATAAAGGTTTAGACATATAACTCAAAATCATGAAAATCAATTTGCACCATCTACACATCAAATTTTCGAAACTTTATATGGTGCATCTAGATGAATAGAAATGCATCTAATGAAAGTCGTTGCATCTTAAATGTGTGGTTTTAGTCAGTTGTCACCACTTCTTATTTTAATTTACTTCTCACTGGATCCCTACTCTAGGAGCGATAACTAATAATAAGTCAAAATGTGTAATCACGAATAGGAAAGTAGAAATTATTCATCAATTATTTTTCATTGGTAGAATCTCGTATCGACTAATGAAAAAATATGCAGGAGTAAAGTCATTTCACATAGACTTGGAGTCAAAGAAGGTGACAGTGGTTGGAGATGTAACTCCATCGAGCGTTCTATCAAGCTTTTCAAAGGTCAAAAATGCACAACGTTGTCAGTCAAAGAAGGTGACAGTGGTTAGAGACGGCTCTGTTTGGAAGCTTCCTATAATTAAGGGATAAGAATACAATCAATCACGTAATCAATCATAGCTAAAACATAAGCTGTCAAATCAATCTATGATAAATGACAGCTAATACTCCCCCGCAGTTAGAGCTGGAGTAGGAGGGATCGGCATTTGTTGGTGGGTTGCTGGAGTATGAGGGGTAGAAGGGTGGTGTGGATGTTGCGGTTTGGCTTGAGGCGATTGGGTAGGGCTCGTGTGAGTAGGAGATGGAGGCGTGGCAGTTGGAAGAGGTAATTGGTGATTGTTAGGATAAGTAGTTTGGAACGTATAGGTGTTATGAGGGGGTAGCAAGAAATCATAGGATGGGGGTGTGTCGGTGTCATGGACCCAAAAGGTGAGCGGCCATGTTTAGGGCTTCGACCCAACATGAGGGAGGTATATGTGCTTGAAAAAGTAGGGTGTGAGTGA
>BQNB010017472.1:19394-47257 GCA_026074375.1 Tanacetum coccineum
CTCTTTATATACTAGTAGTCCACTGTCCGAGTCCTTACCAATTGATTAGAACGTACTCGTTGGTACCAAGGTCACCTTATGGCTCAACTAAGCTCATAATTAAAGGGCAAAGATAGGTTAATATTTGTGATCCTATGATTCTAGATATATAAATTGCAATATGGAGAGCTGTCCCGAACTCTTAGCCTGGGCCCAAACAACACCAAAGTTGCAGCGCATTAAATATGTAGGACTAGACCCAGTTGAATGATAGGTCGCATACCTAAGCACGTAAACGAATATAAATTGATAAACATAAACAACAATCAACAATAAATTAAGCAATCGAGATAAACAAACCAATCGTTAGATCTTCATAAACATAGCTGATACCTAAAGGTATCAGCCTATAGTCATTGTAAAAATACACCCGGTTTGATATATGAAAAATTAAAATAAAGAAACCTTAATCGAACGTGTATTCGGTTGCGCGAAGATTACAAGAGTTTTTCTATGATCTTGAGGCTCTTTTCTGACCTTCTAGGCTCCTTTATTTGTCTCTTGGTCGACTTGGTAGTTTAGGGATTCACTTGCATACCTAAAACTGAGTTTTGGGTCGTCTATTTATAGGGTTTAGAAACAGGTCGATGCGTCATAACGAGCAATGTGGGATACGGCGTATTGGGGATTTCTTGGAGTAAGGACCACATTTGATATATTACAGAATATTTTATTACTATATTGTGAATACGGCATATTAATGTCTCCTAGATACGGCGTATTGGGTCTCTAATCCTTCGTGGTCTTTGGTGAGTGCAGGCACGGATATGCCGCATCTTCCTTGATGGATATGGCATATTGGTCTTCAGAATAGTAATCTTCAAAATATCTTCATTTAAGCTCCAAAATGCGCGCCTTTTGCTAACTTTCACCAAGTACTCCATAATTACTCCAATTCTCAAATATAAACAATTGAGTAAAACTTCTTTGCAATAATGGTACAAAATGGGTTAATTACATGGGATAAATGATGCTATAAAATAGACGTTATTTGATGTCATCATCCATCATCGGCAATAGTGTGATACGGTGAACCTTCTCTCTTGAAGATTGACTTGTGTTGAGACATGAAGTGATGAATGATGGCTTTGGTGAACCTTGGATAGGGCATGATCTCACGTCTTCTGACCTTTGTTTGTCTATTGTCAATTTGGTATTGAAGATCTTCCCACATCATAGCAGCATAGTCCACCTTCGCCTCGTAGTACATACTCCACAGAATTTCAATTCGAGACGGACGAAGTCTATCATTGCTCAGTGTCTTTCTTGACAGGCATCTGTTGATGATAGTTTCAAAGGTTATCTAAGGTTGATGCATGTGATCAATATACATTTCAGAACTTTTTGCCAGTTTACCTTTGTAGCCAAGTTCCCGAAGAAATTCCCTAAGAGTATCAGAAGATGGAGGTTTGATGAACTCTTGATTTTCAACTTTTAGGGAAATATCGAGAATCTTTATGAAAATGTCAACATCAATCTAACATGTTTTGTGATCAATGTCAAACTGGTAAGAAGAGGATTTCTTGACTTTCTCGATCGTGAGCCAGAACTGTTGCATGTAAATTTCTAGAACATCAGCGGAAATGAGAAACAGCGTGTTAAAAGGGAGTTTCTTGAGAATGCTAGGTGACTTGAAAAGTATTCCTCTCGATGAGTCATGGAAGATCTATCGAGAATTTGTTGTGTCTAATTTTGACGTCTGTCGTTAGAAGGAACCATTATTTTCATCACGGGCAACTTGTTGGCTTTAACTTTGCTTCATGATTATGTTTTAAGAGGTATCCAAAATAGTTTTAATATACATGACAAATATATATGTTACTGATTAGATAAACTATTCTTGTTGTTATGATTGGTTTTAAGTGACTTTGTGTTTTTTGTTTCAAGTGATTAAGTCTAGTTTGTTATCCAATATGAATCGATTAAGTAAGGTCAATGGTCAAAAATTGTCCAACTAGTTAAAGTTTACAATTTTAGACAAAGTTAACCAAAGACAAGTGGTCAAATTGTAGTCCATGGTCAAATTTGTCAATTATGGATTATCTGTATTGATTGTCTTGTGCTTAGGATTTGTACAAAATTTCGACAGAGTTTTTGTTCACAAAAGGACACAAACCGCAAACAATGTTACACCTGTTTGACACAAACCACAGACATGCCCATTTACACAAACCGCAGACATAATAAATTTACACAAACCGTAGACATAGCACTAAATCCTGAGCGGGGGTGTCAAACCCAAAGATATATTTATGACATTCGCGCTTACACAAAGTAAATTAATGGTTCATAATAGTGGGCGTAGTGGGTTAACAATACTTAGGCTAATCCGTAATCATTTAGAAGCTACTTGCGTCCATAAGTAAAACAAGCAATCTATCTCAACCCCGAGATTTGCAAAATAGTTATAAAACAAGTTAAGGCGGGGCTATAAACTCACATAGTCTTGAAAAGTAATCGCATTGTTATAAAATAAACGGGCATGTAAACGAGTTTGTAAACGAGCAAGTATACAACTTTATAAACGAGCATGTATTCTCTCCCAAAACAGTTTAAAACAAATAAAATAGGGGCTATGAGACTCACCTTAAGCAAAGTAGTGATTCAAGAAATAATCAACAAATATAAATGAGCAACGAGTTCCTAAACGCGACCTAATTAAATAATGGGTCGCTTTAGGCCTATGAAAAATGAAGTGCAATGATGCATATGAGTTTTTATAAACTTTTTATTACCCGTACATGTTTGTATTTAAGTTTTACAAGTCAAAGTGCTTTACGTCAAAAGTTCAACAAATAAATTTTAAGTTTTAACACTTTACAAAAATGACTTTTTGTCCAACTTTAGAAACACACAACTCAATCGTTTCTTAACATGTTTTCCCAATTCCAACTCGTATGTAAAGTATCCAAAGAGCACTACAACAATGCTCTATTGACCTTATACCTCATTCGGACTAAAAAACGACCTCAAAGTAGCTAGGTCATAACCTTTTACAAAGAAAAACAAACTGTTAATGTAGGTTCCAAGAATTTCACACAAACATGAAATAGAGAGAGAAACTTAGAGAGAGAGATGGTTGAGAGAAAACTAGAGAAAAACACACTAACTTGTGTGTGTAAAATGATTCAACCAACCCCTTCCCATGGCTAGAAAGGGGTATTTATACAAGTGTTTTGATGCCCCTAAATGGGTCATGGAGTGGGCTAACAAGTAGGTAAAGACCCGGCCCAACACCATAAGTCGTATGGTAACTAAAAGATTAAAACTAAGACTACGAGCTAACCTATGCTAGATATAACACGGGGTGACCGAGTCTTTTACATGGATTTTCATAATCCTAACATAATCCAAAATATTTTCGCCAAATTTCAAATCTCGAAGCAATGCTCAGGGAGTTTCTTGTCTTGATTCTACTCTTTCCTTTTTATTTCATTTCCTTAATGTACAATAGGGACATTGTACAAATCAAGTGGGGGATGGGAGTAGAATTAATACTTGACGTATGTTTGCCTTCGATTTTCTAGTTTTCTTTGAAAATTATGCCATTTTTAAAATCTTTGACAATTTTTTCTTAAATAACTAGAATTAATCTTTACCGAATGCACATTACCCTTTATTATACTTGGTGAGATTTATACCTAATACTTCGTTTCTATCATATTACTTAAAAATCCACCAAAATATTGAGTATGCCGGTAGTATTGTAGACTTTAGAACTTGGCATGTACATCATTTCGAGACCTAATTAATTAGCAGGAATAGATAGTTCAAGAAGAACACTTAGGAAACCACTCAAATAGCCTATATGTGTGTGTTTATCGACTTGTTACACTGACTTGTCGACCTCCTGTGAAAAACCCTTTTATTGCACTCATTATTAGTGCAAGATACCCCTAGATCACCCATGTTGAGCCAATCTATGTTTTCACCCTACTCTATATGTTTCGTTACACCATTTAACCTTAGCCTACCCTGTAGTCTTTATTTTATTTGTGTTGAAATCCCTGGCTACTTAAGTCCATGGTTCAGGGGGAATGGGAATGAGAATTATATGCATTCGTGGAAGACCAATCAATTATGATCTATAAAGACCCCCCTGTATTACTACTTTCGACATTGTTTATCTTAAGTGGGGGGATGTGCGTATAATATTGGATGTTGTAGGGGCAATAATTAAAGATATAAACTCTTATAACATTTTCATATTTATCATGAAGAAAGTGAAGAAAAGAGGGTGAAACATAAAGCCACCCATGTGCTAAAAAATGTAAAGATGGTGCAAAATAAAAAATAATAATAAAAAAATGAAGCTAGTAGCCCATTATTGCACCAAGACATCTCAGTAATTATTAAAAATGGAGCTAGTAGCCCATTATTGCACCAAGACATCTCAGTAATCATCTCAAATACTTATGAAGAATGAAGCTAGTAGCCCATTATTGAAGATCAGATTTTTAGACTTAGACTCTTGGACCTATGGATGGACAGTAGCTAGTTATGACAACTTTACATTATTTTAGACTATCTGTTTTATATTTTTATATTAACAACCATTAAATGTGTATCCCATATCTATCCTAACCCCTTTCTCATCCTTTAAAACCATATTACCCTTGTTGCCTTCAAGAATTAATTAGACCCTAATTCAAACTGGTGCAGATTTGTGTACTTTCTAATCTTATGATAGAATACATGCTATGACTGTGCAATTGAGCGATCACCCCGAAAATGAAACACTTAGACTAGTGGAGAGCTGAGTGACTTTTTATCCCCTTTTCATAAGGTGTTTGGCTTTGATGTTTTCTAGCATAAGTGTTTTATAGATTCATTTCTTAAAGTTATTCTCGAGAAATCTTTTTATAAAATGTTCTAACAGGTTCTACTTGAGGGCAAGCAGAAGTCAAGTGGAGGGATATTTGATAACATCAAATATCTGATACTTTTTAATAGCAAAATACCTCCTATATTACCTGCAAATGTTTCACTAATACTCGAAAACGAGATATTTTCTATCATTTTGTAGTTTTCAGGTGAAATACAGGAAAAATACAAGAAACAAGGGAAAAAGGGCTTAAAGTGTAATTTTTTGAAGAATGTTATGACGTAACACCAAAAATGGTTGCACCGTAACATATATTAAGCAAGTACAAAGATCAAGGACAAGGTTACGACGTAACACCATATCTAGTTACACAGTAACCATGTATTTGGAAGGAAATCTTACCCAAGATAGGGTTACGGCATAACACCCCTTATGGTTATGCTGTAACCATAAAGATCCACAAATATGGAATGAAGATCACATACATATGGAAATTATTTTAAGGTTACGGCATAACACAATATCTGGTTACACCGCAACAACTGATTATTTATGGAATGTTGTATAAGAGGGTTAAGGCGTAACACACTTATAAGTTATGCCATAATAGGTTCGATACTTATAAATAGAGGTCTCATTCAAGCTATTCTGACAAAGACTTCCAACCTTTAAAGAATTCCAACTAGAATCCAAGGGAGATCACACTTTACTTACTTTTTGTATTTAATAAATACGAATACTATAAGAATTATGAGCTTTCAATCTATGATTACTTCTATTTGTTGTTGTGTTTCCGTTACCATGAGCGGCTAAGCACTTAAAATGTTGGCCTAGTTATGTAATTACTGTTGTTATGATGTTTGTTTCCTATTAGATTATGGTTTCGTTAGATATTCCTTGACTATCATGTAACCCTGGGCTTTGGTAGTACGGGTGGTTTGGACCTTGCTTGCCCTATTATTAGATTATCTAATCAATATGGGATCCATCGGGTACAAGGGAGGATCTATGACTCTGACCCCTAGTGTAGGAACTAACCGGTCTCTGTACTTATCACTCAACATACTTAAAAAGCACAGTAACTCTTTCAAAGAGGGTTAATATTCTGTATAGGTTATTAGATCAGTTTTGGGAATAGTTAGGATTAATCATTGCAACCTGAATATCCTACCTCCTATACGATTTGGACTGAGTCGGAATCGCGGGAAGTATAGGATAGACTATATATGCCTATTTAAGTCTATCGACCTTAGAAACCACTAATGAAACCATAGTTTAACATTTCACAAGAAAACATTTTCATAACAATAGTAATGAAGTAACTAGGTTAGTACGTTTTCTATCTTGATATCTCAAACTCTTTTAATTTTCAGTATTTAATTTTATTGTTAGTTTAAATTCATTTCAATTCTAATCAAAAACCATTTTCTAAACGTGACATTTCAAATTAAAACTAATTACAACTTAGCTCTTGGGACGACCTCGGATTTACCATTCTATACTACCCACGATCAGGTTCTCTTCCCGTTAATGCGTTGTCAGGTAAATCGAGTTTTATAAATTTAAAACTTGGTAAAAATATATTTTAAAATTAAATACGCATCAGAAGTGACTGATACTTTTTGTATTCCTAACAATCTCCCCCTAAGGGAGATCACTTCATTTTACAAAACAGTTAATCCTAGCATATTATGCTTGTCTTCAGTTTTGAGCTCTTAGTCTTTAAACTTCAATCATTATCTTGTGATATGTTGTAGTGATCTTTGACTTTAGGCTTGAGCTTGTTCCTTTAAGCCTTACTTGTAAGTGAACTTGAACTTCTTTGAGATCATCAACCAAGCATAATCTCTTATCATCATCTTGAGATATTATCGCCAACTTGTGAACTTGTGACTTTCAGACTGACATGTTTATACTTTCTTAAGATTGAAAGCTTGAATAAAACATCTTTCTTGAAGTTCTTTAACTTTAACACTTCGTCGCTTTAAGAAGGACGTGCGGTATCAGAGTAGCAGAAGTCTTGAAACATGTACTTGAGCTTTCATGATGTCTTTATGTATTTGATCGAGTATGAGCATGTGGCTTTGAATTTAGACTTGTCTTGATCCAATAGCTGCGACCATCAGGATTACCTGCATTAAAGGGTTAGTGATAATCAACATGTATGGACGAAAGTGGCTTTGTCACTTTGTCGAATACGATTGTAATAACCACGGTTCCCCATTAATCAGTATAAATATTGCCTGTGATCAGGTAGAATTCCGAAGAATCTCTTTGACAGGGTTTCGCAGCTGTACTAGCTGTTCTCGTTACCGGAGCATCTCAAAGCAGACAACACGGTAAGAGTGAACCGGTAAGTTATTATCTTCCCGATTAAGCCGTCAGCTCATGTTCAGCTTTCCTATGTCAAGATACCCTTGTAAGGCTTTCGATGGACATAAGGTTGAAAATTGATTTAGGAAATCAGTCGGTGTGTTAAGATGCAAACGGTTTTTTATAACACACCAACAGTTTTATCTTTTTCAAAATTTATTTGTCAATTCATAAGTTGGACCGAATTGATATCCAGTGTCACAAGTTCGATCCATATAGGATCTCACAAGTCACCTACCGCAGAGCTTGTTTGATGTTGGCTCTAGAAGGATTTCCATCGTCATTGTGAATACTTTAGTATCACTCTGATGTTCTTGCAATATCACAACGATAATGCGTAGGACTCTTAATTTATTACTTTTTTTCACAGTGTGTGAGCAACAAATATATTTAATAGTGTCCTAGCGAGATTTATGGATGATCTCTTTTGGCTCTAGACTCAATAGTGCACATTTGGTTTTAGTAATCGGAGGCTGGAGCAGACTGCCACCTTTTCAATATCAACTAACTCAGAGTGAGAAAGTCAATAGAAATGCATGTAATCTTTGTGAGAATTGAAACAAGAGTATTTTAAGAGACCTTAAGTGGCTAAGGAGGGTTATGCATTGCGTTACTGGGTCCATGACGACCATCTTCAATACCAGACAACAGCTTAGTGTTTCTGACAATTTATGTATTGACCCGGTTTCTGCCTAAGTGTAAGGAGGGCTTCTTTCTTTTCACCATTTATCTTACCTGTTCTTTTTCATTCTTCAACCCCTTCAGTGCTTACCAAGACTTCATGACTAGTACCTTGTTGGGTTTGCTTCAGTACTAGCTCCATCTCAGTCCGTACTATTCCCTTTTCTCACTTTTTCTCCTTTTTATCATACCTAAGGACTTCTATTCTAACTAATTGAATGTCCCTGGGTAGATCCCTTTGGTTCTGGCTGGATTGTGGGAACAAACACCTATACCTAACCACCTTATAACTCAAAGTAATTAAATACATGGTCGGTCTTTTGGTATTGTTCACAGCCTTAAAACCATTTGAAAAAAGACATCAAGGTACTTTGATATAAATCAAAACATTTAGTACCTCGATATTTTTACTATTCAGAAATGCTCCCCTTGCATATGTGCATCGATAACCAAAAATGTTTTGCACATACGAGGACAGGAGTTCACACTTGAGTCTTAAAGATCACATTATACAAGTTATATATATTTTAATCACATTTTCTCCTCTTATCAAAAATGTCAAATCGTTTGATATTTTGGATATAAATTGATTCAAATATAATGCTTTTAGGGAGAAAAATATTCTAATTATACATCAAGCCTATTATTGAAACATTGTAATGCTCCTCTTGAAATTATGAGGGAATTATATGGTATTTGTGTACGTTAATTTAAAAAATTTTGAATTTACTAAAAAATTATTGAAAATACGCACTTAAATACTATATATGCCTAATTATAGTCTTACACTACTTATTTACTTATTCACAAATTTGTAATTACGAGAAATTGACCTGAAATGAAGTAGGACAAGATATGACAAAGTCATATTGTCTTTTCAAGCAGCCTGAGGTCATTCCTGTAGTCTCTCTCACCAACGAACTTCTCTAAATTCCTCATTAACCTTCTTTCAAAGAGTTTCTGATCGATCATCTTGATCATGATGCGAGACCTTTTCCTGTCTAATTTACTCCATCTTCTTTTTGGCAAGTAATTCATCCTTAAGCTAGAAGCAATATCATGAAGAACCTTTCGAACAGATGTGAGTGTGCCGTCACAGAACTTGTAAAGTTCATCTAAGCGCATCAACCTATTTCTTTTGATCTTGTCTAGATATATGATTCCTTATGGATTGTTGTATGCAGTGTATGGGGTCATGTTGGTGATGTCGGACCTGAAAGTCTCAGGCTTGGTGATATTAAGCTTCTTTTGGTAGCTTTCTACTCCTAGTTGAAGGTCTTCCACTCGATTAAGAATGATAACATGTTTGGTAAACATTTGCACTGCCACATTCAAGTCGTAAATGACATCTCTTTCCAGATTGGAGAGCTTCTTTTGAACTAAAAGAAGCAGCATGTCTTTAATATCATGCAGATTAAGTCTTGGGAAGTCACCTTCTTTAAACTTGTAGAGTTATTGATCTTCTCTTTGAACTATAATCTCCTCTAGATACCAGTAGTTATACCACTTCATAACTTTAACATGGTTACTGCAATTATTCTTTTTGTGGAGAACACATCATGCTTGGACTCCCTATTGCTTGCATATCCATAGAACCGTTGTCATTTAGGGCGCCAGTGCGTGATTCCCCAGACAACATATTTATTATAAGCTACTTTTACTGGATTCCATAACGATGGAACCATGTCTTATATGCCGTCAATAGTATCATACTTAGTAGCCTTGGTTTTTATTATAGAAGTCGTATATTTCCTGCTTGAACTTCTACCTTTTAGATATTCGAGGTCGTTATTGATAAAGTAGTTAGTAGGAACTACTTGACGACCTTGATCTTCAATCAATGGTAGAGGCTTGCTAAGGTCAAATGGATATTCGTGTCCTTCAGGGTTTGTCCAGTTAAGTCAATCAGTAACAGCCTTATAACATTCTTCAAAATGATATTCGGGTTCCACTCGGCTTCTGCATGTCCCTTTAAGTAGATTGTGTGACAACCATGACTTGAGCAGGTTAGTTAAACCGTTAGAGTTGACTAAAGTATTTATATGTGTTATAATTGTGTGCTTATGTGATCTTATATGAGTATTTGATATCAATCCGTGATGCGTGTTCATATATTAGTGATTGAGTTGTAGTTTTGGTAGCTATTTCATTTCGTTCACATTTTGTGACAATAGAAATGATAGCATGATTTTATGCGTTATCGTGTTATTTGGTGAATAATTGTGGTATGAGCATTAAGAGAATATAGTGTATATTTAAGATTGAATTAAGTCTAGTATTTAGGTTAATTAAGCGTAGGTCTTTCTAATTTAGGAAAGTAATTTATGAAATGAAATTTATAAATAGTAAGTTTAAAACTTGTTTTTATTTAAAAGGTTTACTAAATTAATAAAGGGTTTTTATAAAAATAACAAAATAAGGGTAATTACACATTAAATAATATTTAATAAAATAAAAAAAATAAAAAAAATATAGGGGATGTTTGTTCGGTTGGTTATTAGAAAAGAAAAAAAAAGGAAAACCAATTTGAATGTAATCAGGAAACTAGATATATATATATATATATATATATATATATATATATATATATATATATATATATATATACAGGATCAAGAAAACCCTAAATCACTTTTCTTCTCTCCCTCTCCCTTTGGCCGGTCGAACTCCCCAAGAACAAGAAGAAAAAAATATTTTTTTTTATCAAGAATCAAGTGTGGTGATTTAGGTGTAATCGGTTAAAGGTTTTAGGTATGATCTTCAATCCTATTCTTGTTTAATTCTTCATATATTTGTAACATAAATTGGTGGAATTAGGGTTTCATTAAAATTCAGTAAACATGTTTATATGATCATTAATAATCAATTATGGTGTAATTAATGATGTTTGGATGCGTTTAATTATGTTTAGTTGTTGTTAAATTTGGAATTAAAACTGGGCAGATTTTTAGGTCATCTTGTAAGTGTCATAACGTGTCTACGGATAGTTGTATTGATTTTCTTGAGCCTAAAATTTATAAAAGAGAGTCTATTTCATCCCATTGGTTCATCGAATTAAAGTTGAGGGAAGTCCGGTCAAAATAATTTTACAAGATTTGTTATCGAATATGAGTTTTTGGGGCAGATTCTAGTTTGTGTTTGTGAGGTCAAAAACCATATCAAAACATCTTTTTAATTGATGGGATTTCTACTGTAGCAAGTTCATGATGTGTATGATATTTTAGAATTTTTGTAGAATTTTACTAAGTGTTTAAATGGGTCTGATCAAGCTAAACTTTTTGATGGTCGAATCAGATCCGAATTTGAATACTTTGTAATGTTGAATTTTTATAAAATAGTTAGGCTCAATATTATTTTTTCTAAAAAATCGTAGTAGTTCATAACCCATTGGGATGGTAGGGAATGAAAGGAGGAAAGCTAATTTGATCAGTTATTATTTTATTTGTGGTCATAAAGTGACTACAAAAATTTTGCCAAAAAACTAAAATACTTGAATAAGGGATTTGGAAGTATTAGGGTATAAGTGAGATATGAGAAGTGTGGTAAAGGGTTTATAATCATAATATGAACATAGAAGTCCATCAATTGATTGTTACATCGTCTTGGTCATTTATCCTAATTGCGTGTAACACGTGTTTTATTTATGTTTAGTTGATTTCAAGGAATTGTGAAGTGGTTGTGCATCAGGTGAGTTTCATAATCCTATTTTTCTATTTTTCTTAGGATGGAAATGAAGCAAATGTTTTGAAATGTTTCATTGCTGTGATTATGTGTTTTAAATGCGTGTGGACATTACATGACTATTATATGACTATATGATACATGTTGATATTGAATGGGATCAGATGGGTACGCCTACTTAGTGTTATTTGTGATATTGATTTGGGGTCGGATGAGTACGCCTACTCAGTGTTGGTTATGTACCATGGGATTGGATGGGTATGCCTACCCAGTGTGTGAATATGTTTGTGTGGTACATTCTAGGTGAGCTTTGTTACTTATAGTGCTAGCTATTCTAAGCCCGAATGTGAATTTGAGTATGTGAAATATGATGATTGGATTATGTTGCATGCTAGCATAGGTTCATGATAGTTTATTATTGTCCTACATTGTTTTGATAATTACAGTGAAAGCGAGTATTATTACGTGTTTGAAACCTATGACTCTCACCAACATTATTGTTGACGTTTTAAGCATCATTTTTAGGTGAGCATCTTGAGGAAAGTGAAGTTAGGAAGCTTGGCTAGTGAGACCATAGGCTTGCATGCGGAGTTTATCTCCTAGTTTTCTTTTTGCATTTTATTTGGATTTATTCTTTGAATGTTTTAGGTTTTGGAATATTTTGCTTATGTCTTTGTATTGGAGTGACTCTTTTACCTCAAAACAAGACCCCCCCTTTTTCTTGTGTTTGGTATTGTCATGACACTTTGTGTCCATTTTCATTTTGTTTAATGCATTTTAGTTCTCTTTATTGTTGACACCATTGTGTTGTGATGATACCCATAACGTTACGCCTCGTGTTTCCACCTTGGCGGGGTGTGACAGATTGGTATCAGAGTCAATGGTTATAGAGAAGTAGGTGGTTTGACCTAGACTATAACCTAAGAGTTCTTCATATAGCTGCATAATAGGATCTATGTGTTTAGATATCTAGGCGTTTTGTTTTCTAGTTTACCTAAAAGTTTTATCTCGGCCTACGAGCTACTTAATATCAGAAGATCCAAAAGACGAGTCAATTGAGGATGAGCCTCTCGAGGAACCAAAGGAGGAAGGGTAGTTAGAGGAGTCGTAGGAAGAGGCCGACTCAGATCTCTTGTCGGATGCTCGTAGTAGGCATGGACCCGCGGAGTCGGGTGACTCTTGCGAAAGCAAAGTCAAACCCAAGCGAGGCCCAGCATAAGCTTATCCCTTCTTTTACCTCGACATGTTGCTATCGTTGATTTCTTTTGGATATTACGTATTTTGGACACTTCGAGACCTTCATTTTCTTTCTATCGTTTTCGATTTTATCCTTATATAAATAAATATTGTTTTGATGGAGCATCGTTTTTAAATGGAGTCGTGTAAGATGTGCAATGTGGTATATGTATATATATGTGCGTTATCATTGAGATGTGTAGTCTTGGACGTAAGTGCACGTGTGAAAGGATGCAATTATAATTATAGGTGGCCAACATAATTATAAAGGCATCACACACGTAGACTTGTGACCATGATTTCATTGATTGGTGTTTGTTTGTTAGTTGGTAGTGTAAGATGTTATATTATGTGTGGTTGTATTGTAAATAATATCATAGTTAGTAAGTTTCCCTCCTATCTAACGTTTGCGGATACCCCAGACACCTGTTATTACTATTATTACAATTATTGAGTTTGTTCGTCTACTCGATTATTCGCTCGGATATATAACCCTCATTTTATCATTCCTTGTTCGTACCATGTCGGTATGGATGATCTAACTTTTCTATTCGGCGTCTTGATGAATATTGGTTTTTCGGATATGCTTCATTGGATATTGGTACGTTTCATTAGTTTTTTCATTGTATTGATTACTCGTATGAGTACCAAAATTTTCTTTTAAGCACTAATTGTTCCTAACATATTAGTGCGGGTCATTACTCCGTTCTTTATATATCCTTTGGTTTTCGTAACATGTTGCGGCATGTTAGTACCAACGCTTTTCAATGGTTGTTCTTTTGATCATGAGTACAGATGAGTCTTTACGTTCTTCTTTTGGTTCGTAATGTCTTCGTATGAATTTCTCTTGTGCATGTTCGTTTCATTGTTATTCTGACTACATGGTTCCTTGTACTTCCTCTCGTTTTCAAACAATAGAATTGTGTTAGAGTCTTTACGGTGTTTTACAATCCCTTTTGGTATTACGATGTCCTTAGTTTGAGTAATATAATTATATTGATGTCGAGTTATGAAAATCCTTTTGAAGTATATCTTGATGGTGTTTGGGAAAAACTATTTTTGAAATGATCTTATGAATACGTTATGACATCGCTTTTATATTAATGTCTCTTTATGAAAACTATGTTTACAATCATTTTTATAAAATGATGTGATACAGGTTGACTGTCAATACTATGTTTAAAATGATATTTATGAATAAGATATGTTTAAAATGGTCTTTACAAATAAGATACGAAACTATTTTTTTAGTGGTTAATAAATTTTATTTTAGTATGAAAAGTATGTTTAAAATGATTCAAAATGGTAAGATGCGATATACCATTAAATAACTGTCTCAAGATTTTTTTTATGACAACCATGTTTAAAATGAATTTTATAAAGATTGTATTCAAGACGTTTTTTATATATATTTAAAATGATTTTTATATTTAAAATGAATTTCTTTATTATTATAAATTGAGTTTTATAAAAACATTTTTAGTTGGTTCTTTCAAATAAAGTCGGTTATTGGTATAAGAATTCTATCTTTTCATTTATCAATCTTGATACATACTGTTATTCGTTATGTGTTTCTTTTGTCGTGGTACGCTTGTTGATTCTTTTGTTTGTGTTTCCTATCGGTATAGATACTCTATCCTTTCTTTTAAGGATTCTAATGATATCTGATCCGCATCTATTTGCATATGTGAAATCCCTTAGATGTTTTCTAGCCTTTGATTAGATACTCATTTGCTACCCTATTCGATAGTTCGTAACCCTTAGAATTTGTTTGATATATGTTTTATTCAACCAAGTCACTCTCCGCGGGGAGCACCTGTGTTGTTAAAAAAGAAGGACGGATCATTTCGAATGTGCATAGACTATCGAGAGTTGCACACGCTGACCATAAAGAATCTCCCCAGGATCGACGACTTGTTCGACCAGTTACAAGGTATTACTCTAAGATAGATCTTCGATCTAGTTATCATCAGTTAAGAGTGCATGAAGAAGATATTCCAAAGACTGCATATAGGACGCGGTATAGACATTTTGAGTTTACGGTTATGCCTTTTGGGTTAACCAATGCACCAGCAGTTTTCATGGACTTGATGAACTAGGTGTGCAAGCCGTATTTAGACAAGTTTATCATTGTGTTTATTGATGATATCGTGATCTACTCAAAGTCTAAGGAGGAACATGAGCTTCATTTAAAGATAGGGTTGGAACTGTTGAAGAAAGAGAAGTTGTTTGCCAAGTTTTCCAAGTGTGAATTCTAGCTAAAAGAAGTTCATTTCCTCGGTCACGTGGTCAATCATAACGGTATTCACGTTGACCCAAGTAAGATTGAGGCAGTAAAGAACTAGAAAGATCCTACAACGTCGTCCAAGATACGATCATTTTTGGGGTTAGCTGGGTACTACCGACATTTTATAGTGAACTTCTATAAGATTGCTAAACCCCTTTTTTCGTTGACTTAGAAAAACAAGAAGTATGAGTGGGGCGTGGAACAGGAAGAGGCTTTCTAGACTTTGAAGGATAATTTGTGTAATGCTCCAATACTGTCGTTACCTGATGGAATTGAAGATTTTGTAGTCTTCTGTGACGCGTCGAATCAAGGGTTAGGTTGTGTACTCATGCAAAGCGGAAAGGTAATCGCCTATGCATCACGACAATTGAAGATCCATGAGAAGAATTATACAATACACGACCTAGAATTGGGAGCCGTAATGTTTTCCCTTAAGACTTTAAGGCATTACTTGTACGGAACAAAGAGTGTCATCTATACGGACCATAAGAGTCTTCAACACATATTCGATCAGAAGGAGTTGAATATGCGTCAAAGGAGGTGGATTGAGTTATTCAGCGACTATGAGTGTGAGATTCGCTACCATCCAGGTAAGGAAAACATAGTAGTTGATGCCTTAAGTAGGAAAGAGTGAGTGAAACCTAAACATATACGAGCAATGGCTATGACCATTCAGTCCGGAGTTAAAAGAATGATACTGGCAGCCCAGAGTGAGGCGTTCAAGGAAGAGAACATGCCAGGAAAAAGATTACAAGGATTAGACCAGCAGATGGAAAGGAAAGAAGATAAGAGTTTGTACTTTATGGATCACATATAGGTTCCGTTAGTGGGAGGTGTGAGAACATTAATTATGGATGAAGCTCAAAAGACTAGGTACTCTATGCATCCGGGAGCGGATAAGATGTACCATGATCTTCGAGATATGTATTGGTGGCCGGGTATGAAGAGGGATATTGCTACGTATGTTAGCAAATGTTTAACTTGTTCGAAAGTGAAGGTTGAGCATCAAAGGCCTTCGGGTTTATTACAAAAACTAGAGATACCCGAGTGGAAATGAGATAATATCACTATGGATTTTATCACGAAGTTACCTAGGACGAAGAGTGGGCATGGTATTATATGGCTAGTAGTCGACAAACTGACCAAGTCAGCTTATTTTTTGGCGACACGTGAGGATTACAGTATGGAGAAGTTGGCAAGACTGTACATCGATGAGATCATCGCAAGGCATGGAGTGCCTGTATCAATTATTTCGGATTGAGATGGACGGTTTATATCATGTTTCTGGAAAACGATACAGAAAGCCTTAGGGACACGATTAGATATAAGTACGGCTTATCATCCTCAGACGGATGGACAAAGTGAGCATACAATACAGACATTGGAGGATATGTTAAGAGCGTATGTGATTGACTTTGGTGGCAGTTAGGATGTTCACCTACCGTTAGCTGAATTTTCTTATAATAATAGTTACCATTCAAGTATTCCATGTGCTCCATTTGAGGCACTGTATGAAAGGAAATGTAGGTCGCCCGTCCTATGGGCTTAAATTGGTGAAAGTAGATTGATTGGACCGGAATTAGTACAAGAGACGACTGATAAGGTAGTCTTGGTAAAGGAAAATCTCAAAGCTGTGAGAGATCGTCAAAAGAGCTATGATGATAATAGGCGTAAGCCACTAGAGTTTGAGGTTGGAGATAAAGTGTTACTGAAGGTGTCGCCTTGGAAAGGATATAGTTGTGATAGTTTTTTTTGGAAAGAAAGGTAAGTATTGGCCACCAAGGTATGTAGGGACCTTTTGAAAATTCTTGAAAGGGTCGGTCCTGTAGCTTATCAATTAAGATTGCCTGAGGAATTGAGTAGTGAGCACGACACATTTCACGTGTCGAATTTGAAGAAGTGTTTGGCGGATGCAAATCAGCATGTACCACTAGACGAGATTAAGGTTGACAAAACCCTTCGTTTTGTTGAGGGAGACCATAGGAAATTATGGATTGCGAGGTTTATGAGTTTGAAAAGTTAGTAAGATTTTTATCGTTAAGGTTCGTTGGAATTCAAAGCGTGGCCCTAAGTTCACGTGGGAACGTGAGGACCATATGAAAGCTAAGTATCCCCGATTGTTTGCTGATAATGCTGTTGAACCTACTAGTTACATTTCGGGGCAAAATTTCCTAAAGGAGAGGATACTGTGACAACCGTGACTTTTTCGAGGTTAGTTTAACCGTTAGAGTTAACTTGCCTAGCTTTATGTGTTTTGATTTGTGTGTGTAAGTCGACTTGGTGGTTTATGTGGTTTGATATATGTGTTATTATATGAGTTTGTGAGAGTGGAAATGAATGATTCAGTCATTTCATTTCGTATGTGATGGTGATTTTGGAAGTATAGTGATTTTCATTATTTTATCGTCGGTAAAATTAATGAAGTGTGAATTGTATTTAATTAGAATGTTGTGGTTTAATTTATAATTTATTTATGAGGTAATTAATAAAAAATAATTTGGGAAAAATACTATTAAGTAGTGTAAGTGTTTTTTATTTTAAGTTTAGTGTATTTATTTAATAAGGGTTTTAAGTAAATATGTAATAAATATAGTTTTTATAAAAAAATATATAAATAACATATATATATATGTATAATTTTGAAATTATAAAAAAAAAATATATAATTAAGGGGTGTTTGTGGGCCGTTTTTACAAAAAAAGGAAACAAAGTTTGAGTTAAATTAGAATTCTATATAGCATAAATACAAATTTAATAAATCTCTAAATCACTTTTCTCCTTTCTCTTGTTTTGTTCGGCCGATCCCCTCAAGAAGAAAAAAAATCAAGAACCAAGGTGGTTATTTAAGGGTAATGATGCGGTCGTCGTTAGACTTCAACAAGAAGTTTTACAACTCCCTAGGCAGAGCACCTAATCGTTGTAATACGGTATAGGCAAGACTCGGGGTGAAGACTAATCACTAACATACATGTAGAGGGAAAGAGAGGAGATTCTTGAGAGAGAGTGGTTGGATGAACACTTTAGAGAGAGAAAGTAAACATAAAAATAAAATGCGACGCCGTCGCAACGATTTATCTATATATACAAATCCGTTTTTAGGGTTTTAAGTGTGGAACTTTAGAGTAAAAGAAAGGGATGAACCCTTGTTCGTTTAGCAACTGTTAGGGAAAATTTTAGGGCCTCAAAACCCTATTGTACTTGAAGAATATAGATTATCTAATTTTACACACAAAAGAAAGAAGACCTAGAGAGAGAAAGGAGGGATGAACACTTCTAGAGAGAGAAAGAAAATGAACAAAATTAGATTGAGAAAAGTGAACAACAAACCCTCTTTAAGGTATGGGGAGGGGTATAAATACTTAGTCTATGGCCGGCCATGGTGTTCTTGATGGGCTTACCATGGGCATTGGGCCTTACTAGCTTACTTAAGTTCTAATAATTATACTACGAGCCTGTCATACAATAATTGTGGAAGTGACTGATACTTTCGTATTCCTAAAAATCTCCCCCTAAGGGAGGTCACTCCATGTTACAAAAGGTTAATCCTAGCATACTATGCTTGTCTTTCATTTTGAGCTCGTAGTCTTTAAACTTCAATCATGAACTTGTGATATGTTGTAGTGATCATTGACTTTAGGCTTTGGCTTGTATCTTTGACTTGATATAAATGTGATCTTTTTCCTTTTGAGATCATCAACCAAGCATAATCTCTTAACATCATCTTGTAATCTTTTGTCTTCTTGTGATCTTGTGACTTTTGGACCAACATGCTTATACTGTTCTAGATATTTAAAGCGACTGTAACCATCTTTCTTGATGTTCTTTTAACTTTAACACTTTGTATGATATTAACTTTATACTTTGTTACTTCAAGAAAGACGTACGGTATTAGAGTAGCGGAAGTCTTAAAACATGTACTTGAGCTTTCATGATGTCTTTATATATGTCGGTTTAGTATGAGCATGTGGCGATGAATCTTGTGAGTTTGCTGGAACCAGGTACCTTCATGTCCAGCTTTACATATTCCTAACAACTATGTATTAGATTCATCGTACTTAGCATGTTCTCATTACCGGAACGTGTCAAAGCAGACAACACGGTAAGAGTGAACCAGTGAGTTACTATCTCACTGATTGAAATAAAAATTGATTTGAGAAAAAATCAATCATTGTGTCACTTGCTAAAGTGTTTTTGCGACACATCGAGAGTTTTAAGCATTTCAAAATTCATCAATCGTCAATTCATATACTGGAACAAGTTTGATTCCTATAGAATTGCACCATCGTTTCTTTCCAGTTGTCACAAGCTTGATTCGTATAGAATCTCACAAGTCACCTACCAAGAGCTTGTTTGATGTTGGCTCTAGAAGGATTTCCATCGTCATTATGAATAACTTTCGTATCACTCTGATGTTCTGGCAAAATCACAAGGATAATGCGTAGGACTCTTAAATCATTACTTGTTTTCACAATGTGTGAGCAATAAATACATTCGACTAGTGTCCTAATGAGATTTATGGATGATCTCTTGGCTCTAGACTCAATAGTGCACTTTTGGTTTTAGTGATCGAAGGCTGGAGCTGACTGCCACCTTTTCAATACCAACTAGCTCGGAGTGAGAAAGTTGATAGAAATGCGTGTAATCTCTATGAGAAATGAAACATAAATCTTTTAAGAGATTCTGAGTGGCTAGGGAGGGTTGTGCATTGCATCACTGGGTCCATGATGTCAGTCTTCAATGTCAGCAATCATCTTTGTGATTCTAGACAGCAGATGTATTAACTCGGTTTCTGCCTAAGTGTAAGGAGGACTTCTTTCTTTTCACCCTTTATCTTATCTTTTCTTTTTAATTCTTTAACCCCTTCAGTGCTTACCGAGACTTCATAACTAGTACCTTGTTGGGTTTGTTCCAGTACTAGCTCTATCTCAGTCGGTACTTTTCCCTTAATCTCACTTTACTCCTTTTTTCATACCTAAGGACTTCTACACTATCTAGTGGAATATCCCTGGGTAGATCCCTCTGGTTCTGGCTGGATCATGAGAATGGATACCTAAACTTAACCACCTTATAACTCCAATACAGTAATTTAACTAGTCGGTCTTTGGTACTTCCACATTTCAGCCAATCACGTAACCATTTGCTCCCCCTTCATATGTGCATCGATTAATCGAAAGAGTTTAACACATATATGGGTTAGCGTACACTAAAGATCTTAAAATTCACAACTTTAATCATATATTTTAATCACATTTTCTCTCCTTATAAAAAATGTCAAATCTCTTGATATTTTGGATATCAATTGATTCAAATATTCATGGTTTCGGGGAAAAGATGTTCAATTATTAACAAGCCGATTATTGGAACATATTAATGCTCCCCCTTAAATTATGAGAGTATTATATGGTGTTTGAGTATGTTAAATTTGAAATTTTTTGAATTTACTAAGAAATTCTTAAAAATTCATACTCAAACACTATATATGCCTACTTTTTAAGTCTACATACTTATTTACATATTATTATGTACGAGGATAGACCTGATATATGATAACAGCATATGACAAGTCATATGGTCCTTTTTAGTAGCCGTAGGTCACCCCCATAATGTCTTCCACCAACAAACCTTTCCAAGTTCTTCATTAATCTTCTATCTCTGAGCTTCCTATCGACAGCCTTGATCATCACACTCTTTGCTTGTCTTGTTTACTCCATTTTCTCTTAGGTAAGTAATCCATCTCAGTCCCTCGGTCAATATCATTGAGAGCAGTACGAACATGTTATGAGCCATTACAAACTTATGAAGTCAAAAGTGCGCATCAAAAGATTTCTATTCATCTACATCTCATAGATAATGCCTTGGGAGTATCATGGAAACGGTGGTAGGAGTCATTCTTCTGAGATATGAATGGTATGTGTTTGGCTTTATGAGATTGATCTTTTTTGGTAGCTTTTGACTCCAAATTGTAGATCTTCCACGCGTTCTTGAATGACGATTCATCTAGTGAACATTTGTAAAGCTACATTCAGTGCATATCGTTCTTCTAAGTTGAGGTTGGTCAGCTTATCTTAACAAGGAGAGAGTCACATATCTTCAATGTCTATCGTAAAAGTATTGGAAGTCGGCCTTCTCTAAACTTGTATAGCTTGTCATCCTGTCTTCTAACAATAATGCTCTTCTAGATGACAGTAACCAAAAAACCGCATGATATTGAGGCTGGTCACTACAATAATCTTGTGTCTGGGGTAGACGTCTTTTGATGATTCCATGTTGGAGGCATATCCAAAGAATTTCTGACGTTTTGGACCCCAGTGATAAGTTCACCAGTAAGAATGCTTGTCGTAGACAACTTTTACCAGACTCCATATTCTAGAAACCTTGTCTTCAATCCATTTTACTTGACCATATTCAGTAGCCTTCGTCTTGGTGATGGAAGTGGTGTATTTTACTTGAGCTCCCTCCTTTAAGATATTCAAGATCGTTTGAAGTAGTCCCAAGGAATAACTTGACGACCTCGTTCATTCTGAATTAAAGGTAGGGGCTTGCTGAGATCATGGGGATATGGCTTACCTTCCGGATTGTTCCAGTCTAATCGATCATTGGTAGCTTTAAAGACTTCTTCCAAGTGGTACTCTAGTTCTACTACACTCTTGCACGTGCCTTTTATAAGATCATAGGTTGGACCGGTCAATACTTCTTGAGTCAGATTATCAATTTTGAGCCGGTTCATTATGAAGGCAGAGAAGTCAATGGGAGTAGCCAAGAATTCATTGAACAAAGATTGAGTACTTGTAGCTTGGGCTATTTGTGAGATCCATGGTTGAGGTGGTCGGTTGTAAATAGTCTTTGTTTTATGCCATTCACAATCAGGAGTTGGAGAGCTTGATAGATTCCACTGACTTTCATCATCATCTAGTGCCTCTCGTACAGGAGTTTCATTATTATTTCCTGTGTTGAACTCTTGATGTGGTTGATCTTGTAAATCATCAACTTTTTGACCATGCTCCTCTGCATGAGCAGACTTGCCTGAAGACTTTGGTTGAGATCTGGATGCACCTTTTGAAGAACTTGTGGACTTGGACTCCTTATGTGTTGGTTCTTTTGATGACTCAACTTCTTTGCATGATCTCCTTCTCTTCGACCCTCGGTTTGATCCAGCGAGGGGGTCTTCATTCTTGTCTTGATCATCTCATCCTCTTTTCAGTGTGACAACATCACCATATGAGGAAATGATGTCTTTGTCAGAATTGTATGATTCTGAGGTTGATTGGTTGATCTAACCAATACTTCAGCTTCCAGAGATTCTGTTACATATTTCTTAATCTTTAGCATGATCTTGGAGACTTGAGCTTGAACCTGCTCTTTGATTATTGCTTTCATGGTTGAGTCTACCTGATTGAGAAATTCATGATTCTCAGCCTGAGCTTCTTCTCTGAGCTTGTTTGTTTGTAGTTGAACAACCACATCTACTGTTTCTTTCATCCCTTGATTATTACCTTTATGTCCACCCAGGCACCACAAGTTTATTGACCGTTTGTGTTTTGAGTTCTACCCTGATTAGAAATTCTTGATTCTCGGCTTGAGCTTCTTCTCTGAGCTTGTTTGTTTGTAGCTGAACAACCACATCCACTGCTTCTTTTATCTTGGAAGCAAGGTACGTATCAACAATGCCCAGAATTGAAGAGATAACTTTAGCAAATTGACTTGTTTTCCTGAACTTAGACATTTCAGATTCCAATGCGGATACCCTTTGATCAAACTAGAATAAGGATGCAAAGTTAGGAATTTCTAGCAAAGTTATTGTTGGATTAGTTGTTGTTGTTGTTGTGGAAGTTGGTGTTTGTTGTAGAGGTTGAATGTTGGGAATAGGTGGTTGAGGAATTGTTGTAGCAGAAGAAGGTGTCTTTGCAGCAACTGAAACTGGTACATTGACGAGAGTATCTGACTGGGTGTCTTGATTTAAGATTGAGTCAATGCCTATATCCAGAGAAGGATTAGTGAACTTTGACACCAAGTCTGATGAAACAGAAGAACTTTGCTGTTGCACTACTGGAGGCACAGTTGTTAGAGTCACATGAGTATCTTCCGTGTCTTGATTTGCTTGAGCATCAGTCATTTCAGCATCACTTCTTTCTAGGTTAATATTCAAATCTCTGTACAGATCATATTCTTCTTCTTCTTGTTCACCTTCCTTATCCTTATCATCTTACTTTTTATTTTCTTCTTCATCAGTGATTTCATAGTCTGGTGGTGTTGACACTCTCTAATTAGAAGACACTTCTTCATCATCTGCTTTTTCTTCTTTTTCTTCTTCTTCCTCTTCATCTGCTTTATAAGTTGACAAGTTTGGATGAGTAAGATCATCTCCGTCATTATCTGATTCAGTTTCTTCACTGTCATCATTCCTGTCTGAATCTTCTTCAGCATCTTTGTCATCTTGACTAAATGTCCAAGATTCTTCTTCACTCTCTAAGTCATATTTAGGTACATCAGAAACCTCTGGTGTGACACCAGATCCTTCATTTATACCAGTGACCTTTTGTTGTTGCTCATCTGGAACCTTTGACTGAGTGTCAACTCCATCACCTAAGCCACTTGCGTAAGAGCTATGAAATTAAGTCTTGCTTCTTTTGGTAGCTAGCTTTATTTGTTTAGCTTCAGTTAATGCTACCTTAGATAATACATTCAATCCTTTGGCTTTTGGCATCTTTGTAGGTTGCTTTTTCTTATCAGATTTAGCCACCTTAGCTTTACTCTTGAGTCTGGTACCTTTAGTAGCTTGAACAGTCTTCTTCTTGGGAGATGTGTCTAAATCAGCTTTTACTTTGGTTTCGGAGCTTTCTCTCCAGAAGCAAAAGCAAAAGTATGTCTGGTAAGCTTTGGATTCCAACATTGCTTGGTTTGTTAATTCCTTTGGGATAATGGTACAATATACTTGAGTATCTGCATGTTTGGAGATACATCTCATAGAAGTAAACATGGTGTCATCTCGAGCAGTGTGCCAAAACATCTTGTTTCTCCTTGAAATAGACTGATCTTTTGACATGAAGTGATTAATGATGATCTTTGTGAATCTGGGATATGACATCTTGTTTGTCTTCTTAGCATCTTTGTTTTCAATCTGGAATAGGAAATCTTCCTAGAGTAGATACACATCGTCGATATTCTTCTTATGGAACATATCCTAGAGGATTTGAGCACGAGATAGACGAATCTTGTCCATTCCAGTTTCCTTGCCACTTAGACACTTGTAGATGATGGTGGCAAATGCTCTCCATGGTTGGTGTAAGTAGTCAAAATTCACATCAGTGAGATTGGTGATGTCTCCAGTGTGCCCAAGATCTCTAATGAAAGAGAGAATGTCTTGTTCCAGTGGGATGTCTTCAAACACTTGTCTTGGAATTTTAGGGCAAAACTGGAGAATGTCTCTGAATATATCAACATCGAGAGAGACTTTCTTCTTGTTTATTGTGAATCTGATGGATGACCTATGAACGGAAACTATAGCCTAAAATTTTTGCATATAAATAGCAGGAACATCTACAGTGATCAGGAATGCACGGTAGAAGGGAGTGAGAGCAAAATCATCCAGCACCACTTGAAATGTATCTTATTTTGGTTTGATGTCTGTCTTGAGTCTCATGTTACATTTCCCGAACTCAAGACGGTCCGCAGGGGCAACAAGAGCATCATCAAGGGCTTTCTGTTGAGCTTGAGTGGTATTCATGTTTCTGCTAAGATTTGACCAATACAGTTTATATATATATGCCCACCAACTTCCTTCCATATCATACACACGCACTACAAAAACTGTTATAGGTCCACAGAATCATGATTATCCTTATTGCAACATACATGCAATGTCTTTGCAATCCCCGCCCCACCCTCCCTCCCCTCTCTCGATGTTGTCCTTCATCTATAATGATGCATCAATCCAACCCGAACCAGAGCCGAACGACGCCACACTAGAGCAATACGCCACACCATTCATCTAAGCGCACCTCCGCGCTCAGAGCCATTACTCTTCATTCCCTAAGATACTAATATCCTCCCCGAAGGGCAAACTTAATTTCAGGAATAAAATGCAAAGGCACTCTTTTAAGACAACTTGAATTAATGTTTATTGGTATCACTTTTCCACAAATATAATTATCTTGTAGAGAATAAGGTACCTAAGACATGTTCAGATATTCTTGTTGACCCTTGTTAATATAGCCTACTTAACTTGTTACCGGTTGCAAAATTATCAATCTTGTATTGTTGACTACATAACTTGAGTTAAAACTTGCCTTAAGAAAAATTCAATCTTAAAATTACTTAGAATCTATTGCTAAATCGCCTCCTATAAGGAATTTCTAAATCGCCTCGTATAAGGAATTGCTAAATCGCCTTGTAAAGGATTGTTGATAACTCGCCTCCTTAAGGTTTATTGTTAACTCGCCTCCTAAATAAGGTTGTTAACTCGCCTCCTATAGGGTGTTGATAATTCGCCTCCTATAGGGTATTGATAACTCGCCTCTTATAGTATGTTGTTAACACGCCTCCTAAAGGGATTTGTTAACTCGCCTCTTATAGTATGTAGTTAACTCGCCTCCTAAAGGGAGTTGATAACTCGCCTCGTGAAGGGAGTTGATAACTCGCCTTGTGAGGGAGTGTTAACTCGCCTCACACAAGCAGTTGATAACTCGCCTTACATTCATGAATTTTATGCATCAAAACTAGCTCAAATAGAGTTCATATTAGATGGATAACACTTAGGATCACTTATAACCATAATTTAGCCACAAAAACATCAAGAATGAACAAAAACGAGCACATTTATTCATTTTTTACAGTTATTTGTACAAAAACCTATGAACTCACCAACTTTAATGTTGACACTTTTAAGCATGTTTTTCTCAGGTGAATTAGATACTTGGCTTATTTGATGTGCAATGGAGTCTAGACAATCCAAAAATACTTTTCAAACGACACTTAGAGGTCGTTCTCTCATGACTTGTGCAATGGTATTATGAAGTAACGCTCCTGGAAACACATTCCGCTGCGACCCAAATTTTGGGGGTGTTACATTTGATTTCGAAGAACCCTAATTCGAAATTTAGGGTTTTCGTGATCAAGTGTGGATGAAACTTCAATTCCTTTGAGGAATATGTAGTTTAGGATGTGGAAAACATGTTATTAATTGTACCTTTTGCTTGTTAATCACTGAAAATAGAGAATAAGAGATGGCGAATTCAAATAGGTGTGAGGAGGGAAAAAATGTCTAAGTGTTGTGTTTATGTGTGAAGAAGAAAATGGGGTGGGTGGTGTGTTATAAAACTAAATTTTTTTTGACACAAACACCCCCTCAAGTTTCATAACCTTTACCTGTTTCTTATATAAGTTTTATTAGGTATTTAAAGTTTAACACATGACACAAATAGACCCTAATGTTCTAACAAGCATACCTAAAAACTTATATTTGCACATATACTCCCTAAAGGCATAAACAGATAATAGTTAAGGCTCACATAAGCTAAACTTAATTAACTCCCCTTTAATTGTTAACCCGTTATTGTTTAAAAACCTTTTCCTTTATCACAAGCAGATTGAAGAAGATATTTGACATTTTCTCCCCCTCAAACAATAACCCGTTTTCTATTGAAAGAGTTGTAGTCGTTGTTTGAGTAGTCAAATGTCTTCGAAAAGCGGTTTTTGATGAAGTAATGTTTAATTTAGAAAAACCAAACAACATGAAAAATAAGATTTCTCTTATTTTGACACATAAGTACACTGATACGTACACTTATGGTATATAGAAAGAATGGGTTGTGTTGCAAAGTAAACATAAGCCTTTGTCTAGTCATAAAGTAGACCATGTCCGAGAATAAATTCCCGTTATGAGGTCAAGCTTACCCCTTTTTGAAAAAAAATTGCCTATGATGAAGACCGGGGTTGCTATCTCTAAAATAATAGCAAGCCATTTTTGGCATGTTTTGAAAGCTTTTGAACTTCTGCTCGAACTTCATTTACAGCCTCGTATCATTATTAAATGACATTTCTAAGGCCGTAAATGTTATTGATTTTCAAAAGACATGCAAGAGATACATATTTTTATATTTTTCTGATTTTTAATTTTTAATTTTGTTTTTGAAAAATTTATATAAAAGAAAAATATCTTTGAGTTTTTATTTTTTCTTATGTACATATGAGACGGGATATGAGTTACCACCATCACTCATCTAATTCCTCTGCCAGACGTTTCAACGTTTCTGGAGACATGCTTCTCATACCAAGCTTTTCGATCAAGAAGTAGAATCTTTCTCTTGGCAAAGGTTTGGTGAAGATGTCAGCCAGTTGGTATTCAGTCCGGACAAAGTATAGCTCCACGATTCCATTCTCCACTTGCTCCTTTATAAAATAGTAGCGGACATCAATGTGCTTGGCTCGTGAGTGTTGAGCATTGTTGCAGCATAAAGCAATCGCACTCTTGTTGTCGCAATATAGAGGAATCTTATTGAATTGAAAGCCATAATCTGTTAGTTGTGAACGCATCCATAGGATTTGAGCACACCACCCAGATAAATCAATATATTCAGCCTCTGTACTCGAGATGGCAATGCACTTTTGCTTTTTTGACGACCAACTAACAAGTTTGTCACCTAAGAACTAAGCACTTCCTGATGTACTGCGTTTAGTGTCCTAACACCCTGCGTGATCTGCATCTGCATATGCTATCATAGACATACCGGTATCCTTCGAGTA
>BQNB010017472.1:48550-69891 GCA_026074375.1 Tanacetum coccineum
TGCACAATACAAATGCAAAACATACAAATACAATGTATTTTTGGTACGTTTTTAGTCATTTAAGTCCATTTTTGATAGAAAATGGTATGTGTAATTAAGCACATGCCAAGCCTCTAATTAGTTGCCTAAGTATGGTTAGCAAGGTCAAACATTTTAATGCACGTTCAGTTTCGAATTTGGGTACTTTTGAATTAGGAATTTATTTGAGGTACTTGTGCATGTGGTATGCTTTTGGGGCAAATGAGGTAGTTAGTAAACACCTAAGTGAACATAGGTGATTTATGTAAGAATTTACTTGGTTCAATAGGTAGGGGTTGGAAGCGAGATAAGTGACACTAAAATTCTGCGTTTTCAGATAGAATGTAGATCATTAGAATTATGAGTAAATGAAGTGGTTAAATTTGGGCATGGTGTCGGGGTGACCCGTGTGGATAATTAAACGCCTTAGAAATCCATCATATGATTGTTACATGGGCTTAAGCATTTGGCTTAGTCGCATGTAGCATGTTTATATTCTATTGTGTAGCTTTGGTAAGATATTTAGAAGCTGCTTGAGCATCAGGTGAATTTCATAGTTCCTCTTTTTACATTGCTTTTAAATTGGGATGGAAATAATGCAAATGGATTTGAAATGTGCTAATTACTGTGATTATGTATTTTTTTAGTGTATGGACTTTACTTGGCTATTGTATGTCACGTGCTAAATGCTTATGTGTATTGGGATCGAGGGTAACGTTCCTACCCATTTGTTATGATATTGGGATCGGGGGTAACGTTCCCACCCATGTGAAGTGACTGTTTTAATGGATCGGGGGTAACGTTCCTACCCAATTGTTGATACTTGTTGGATCGAGGGACACGTTCCGTTCCCATGCTCGTTTTGGTTACATTTGCATGGTAGCTTGTATGATAGTGCAATAATTGTCCTTCCATGTTTGCATTAATCACAGTAATTATATATAAGATTTGATTTTCGTGTCTTAAACCTATGTCTCTCACCAACCTTTGTGTTGACGTTTTTAAGTATCATTTTCAGGTAAGCATAATGAAGATCATAGGAATGAGAGAAGTGGCTAGAGAGACCATAGGCTGCATGCGGAGTTTAAGTCTCCTAGTTATTCTCGTTTGATTGCATATTGAATGTTTGTTAGTTTGACTGCTTAGTCTTGTTTGGTTGTATTGCATGTATTGTTATTGGAGTAAACCCCTTGTACTTCAATACAAGACGCCGGATATCTTTTATGTTTGTTAGGTATTTTCATGACACTTTGTGTCCCTTATGTTCCGTTTAGTTCATGTAGTTTTCTCTATTGTGACACCATTGTGTTGTGATGATATCCATTCTCGTTACGCCTCGCGTTTCCGCCTTGGCGGGGTGTGACAAAAAACTTCAAAAATAAGCATCCCGTCCTCGTTGAAGTAAAAGGTGAAAAGAACAAAGGAGAAGTCACGTAAGAATGTATGACTTCGAGTCTAGCTACAAGACTCATAAATAAGGAAAAGCGCTTCTTGGGAGGCAACCCAATGTTCATTTATTCTTTTATGTTTGAATTTATCATTTATGTAATCATGCATTATCTTTAGTTCTTCGCTGCATTTGTCCCTGAGAATTTGAACTTTATGTTTTCCTTCGAATAATGGTTTTAGAATATTTCCAGGACCCACTATCGTTCCTGATTTTTGTCAGATATTCGTTGACAGTAGACCTAGAATCATTGGTTTCACTCATATCAAACTATAACTAATTATAGCTCCCCGGCAACGGAGCCAAAAACTTGATGCGTAAAATTGTTTTAAATAAATATATGCCAAGTTTTAAATTTATAAAACTCATCTACCGATACACGCACTAACGGACAAAGAACCCGGTCGTATGTAGTTCTGTAGTTGGTAAATCTGAGGTTGTCCCAAGAGCTAAGTTTTACTAGTTCTAATTTGATTATGCCACGTTTGAAAATGTTTTTAAAGTTGATTTTTAATAACTACAAGGAAAGTAAATGCAATAAAGTAAAGTGATAGAAGAATTCAGGAGAAAAACGTGCTAGCCTAACCATTTTGTTACAAATGCAATCATTACATTTTCCTATGACAATGTTCAATTATAAGTTCCATTAGTGGTTCTAATATCGACAGACCTGAATTGGCATTTGAGGTATGTCCTATACTTACTCTGCGATCCATATTCCCTATGATCACACGAGCAGGGCATCTAAGTTTGTAGTGGTTTATTCCCAACTACCCTTAAGACCAATCTATAATCTAAACCCATCTGAAAATGCGGTTAGTTCAAAGCCAGAATCCTTTGGATACCAGAGTCCCATATTTATGGTACCCTTTAAGTATCTAAAGATCATTTTAACCTCTTTGAGGTGCTTTTCTGTTGGTCTTGCTTGATAACGTGCACAATAACATACTGCTTGTACTAAGTCTGGTCTATTAGATGTCAGATACATGAGTGACCCGATCATACTACGGTAGTTTGTTTGGTCACCGGGTTTTCTACTCAAGTCTGCATCCAGTTTAGGTTTAGTAGCCAATGGTGTACCAATGCTATCACATTTATCCATACCATGCTTTTTGAGTATTTCTAAAGCGTACTTGGCTTGGTTGATAAATATACCTCATGGAGATTGGTGGATCTGGAGTACAAAAAAGAATTTCATTTCCCTCATTAAGGACATCTCAAATCTACTATGCATTAATTTTTCAAATCTTATAGAAAATTTTGGGTTTGTAGACCCGAAAATGATGTCATCGATGTAAATTTTTACAAGTAGAATGTCCTCCCTGTATCTTATCGTGAATAAAGTTAGGTCAATAGTACCTTTAGTAAAACCTTTGGACATCAAAAAATTTAAGATTTCATCATACCAGGCTCTTGGAGCTTGCTTCAATCCATATAGAGCTTTCCTTAGACGGTAGACTTTTTCTAGATGATCAGGATTAACGAACTCATCTGGCTGAGCAACATAAACCTCCTCCTTTAGTGGACCATTAAGAAAAGCCGTTTTTACGTCCATCTGGTAGATTGGAAAAGATTTGTGTGCTGCGTAGGCGGCGAAAAGCCGAACAGCTTCCACGCGAGCAACTGGAGCAAAAGATTCCTCAAAATCAATACCCTCTTCCTGTACATACCCCTTAGCTATAAGTCGTGTTTGTATTGCGAATTACAGTTTGATCTTCATCCTTTTTGTTCTTCCATAATCACTTTAGCTTGCTGACTTTCTTTCCAAATGGTTTGTTGACGAGTTCCTAGACTTGTAGTTTGTCGAATTGATGAAGCTTATCCTGCATTGCCTCGATCCATGCGGAATCATCCATTGCTTCCTTAACGTTTTTCGGTTCAGCAGTAGTCACGGTGAGCGCGAACATACACATTTCAGGATCTATTGCAAGTTGTCGTCTGGTTTGCAATGGTTTGGATGGATTTCCATGAACTTGTTCTAACGGGTGATCTTTATTCCATCGGTGTTCAGATTGACGACGTTGGTAGAATGTATGCATGTTTGAATTATCAACATTGCGAGAAGATGACTCTGCTTCTTCACGTACCGGTGTACTGAAGATGTTGTAAAATTTGTTTTCATCAATATGTGCATCTGCTGCTTGATCATTGTTGTTTTCCTCAGCATTAACATTTGTTGTTGGAGTGATCGGTTCTATTGTAGGTTGAATATTTACTGTAGGTTGAGTGTCGTGTTGTTTAGAATTATCAAAGAGAGAGGAAGACGTTGACACACTTTGATTGCCTGCAGTAAAGTATTCTTCGAACAAAGGACTGAATAGAAATTCTAACTCTTGTATTGACGGAGCATTTGTGTCTGCTGGAGGAGAAACATTTGGAACCAGCGTTGAACTTGAAGGTTCATTGTTGTGGTCGTGAATGTTGAGTTCTGAATGGTTATGATCAGAAGTCTTTTGTAATTGGGGCACGCGGCCATAGTTGTCATAATCTGACGCCTTTGATAGATCCTTGATTTCATCAAAGTTGATGTGAATGGATTCAAATATTAATCTGGTTCTCTTGTTGTAGACTCTATATCCCTTTGACTGAGTAGAATATCCCACCAAAATGCACGGATCCCCTTTTTCTTTCATCTTGTCGAGGTTTTCACCATCTCTGGATATGTAACAAGTGCAACCAAAGATGTGAAGGTGTTTAATAGAAGGTTTTTTTGCCATTGATGATGTGATATGGTGTATTTTCATGTCTGGGGATGATGAGAGATCTGTCTGAGTGTAACATACGGTTGCTCTAGCTTCAGCCCAAAAAAATAATGGAAGTTTAGAAGCTAAAAGCATCGTTCGAGCAGCCTCAACGAGAGTACGATTTCGTCTTTCGACAACGCCGTTCTGTTCAGGTGTTCGAGGAGTGGAAGTTTGATGTTCAATGCCTTCTTCTTTAAAATAAGCATGGAGTATCTTGTTTAAGAACTCTGTGCCTTTGTCAGTACGAATAGTAATCACTTGAGCTTGAAGATTGCGTTGAATCATCTTGAGAAAGTCTTTAAGTACTTCTGGTGTCTCGTCCTTGGTTCTTAGAAAGTGAGTCCAAGTGTATCGAGAGTAGTCATCTACAATTACCAGAATGTATTTCTTTCCGTTAATGCTCTCAATCCGCATTAGACCACATAAGTTCATATGAAACAAATTTAATCGTCCTTTATAAACTTGCGAACATTTCTTTGTCTTGTATGTGTTCTTTTTGCTTTACCCAGTTCACAAGATGAACATAGTTGATCCTTTACATATAATCATTTTGGTAGCTGATATAATTATTCTTTTTTTGAGGAGAGGTTGATGGTGTCAAAGTTAAGATGAGAAAGTCTTCGATGCCATAACCATGCTTGAGTTGGTGAAGCGTTTGCCAGAAAACAGATTGGAGATTGTGACATGGTTTCTTGAAGAGAAATTGTATAAAGATCAGATCCACAATTATGGTTGAGTAAATCGTTTCCCTTAAGATCTCTCATGAAGCAAGAAGATTTCTTAAATGCAACCTCTAGATCCGCATCACAAAATTGACCAACCAAAAAGAGATTGTAATTGAGGCCTTCGACGTAATAAACCCTATTGATCGTGATATTTCCTTGAACCAAATCCCCATAACCAAGAATTGGAGCAAATTGATCATTTCCAAAATGATCGGTACCCAGATATTTCTTGACGAAATTAGACAGCAACTTGAGATTGCCCGTCATATGCTTTGTGCATCCAAAGTTAACAATGAATAGGATGAGTTGCACAAATCTGCGAGAGGACTTAGAGGACGGATGAAAACATTTGACAATTGGATCATAAAGTATTTGTGATTTTCAAACATTAGTTATCCTAGATGCATTATCTATTGTTGGACTAATACTTGTGTTCACATCTTCTTTCCTAATTTAGGCAACCATTTTTTTTTTGTTTTGGGACCCATTTATATTCTTATAGGCATTGTTTTTCTATCTAACATTTCCATGCTTTTTTGGTTTTCTCAAAAAGCATCCTATAGTAACTCTTGGATTTCTGGATAAAGGAGTCTGATGCAACTATTTTCTTAGGGGGTGTTGCAACAGATTGGTTCGCTCTTCTTTTAGGTTTTCTAGGTCTAATGGGAACTGCTTGAGGCTTCTTAGATCTAGCATTCACGTCATTTAAAAATTTAGAAACACAAGCATCATGAATCGAATTAAACACACATTTTCCACAAGTAACACAAACAACATTAACATTCAAATTAATTTAACTGACTTTTAATTGTCATTACACGCTGTTATAGACTTTGTCTTGTATTAGAAATACTTGAAAATCATGGTGGTCTTTACTTCAATTTCTTAGACTTCACTTGACTATTGTTTTGCACGACCTTATCTTTCATTTGAGTGCTCTTAAGTTGTGGCCTGCTAACACTAGTTATGTGAATTACTCCTGTAGAGGTAGATACGCGAGGATTAGTATTTCTAAACATCTAAGGCAACTGTGGTGTTCTAGTTTGTGTTATCCTAGTGTCAATTTGATACATTCCTGGTTTAATCACATTTGTGTTTCTTATAGCTTGCCTTGCTATTTGAGGTAAAATCTGTGTAGTAACTGGTTTTGATAAACCCTCTGACACGTTAGTTTTAGTAACCAACTTTGTCTTTGTAAAACTTTTCTTCAAGAGAGTTGAAAAAGGATTTGTTTGCCTAAAACTGATGGTTTTGGAATCCTTTGTGCATTTGGTTGTCGAACAACAGATGGTTTATCAAACCTAGTGTCCACTATATTTTCTTTACGCTTATCAATGAGTTTTTTTAAACTACTCTATGACAATGTTTTGTTTTGCATGTTGTAAGCTTTCAAAATATTGTATTTCAACTGTATTGTTCACGTTCTTTTAAAAATACAGTTGACTCATTTTCTTTGCAAACTATGTCATTTTTCATTTGTTCTTGACATTGTTGTAAAGCAAGTTCAAGAGAAATCGAGTGATGTTCTAATTTAGCAAACTTTAAAAGCCCGTTGTAAACTTCTTTACAAACATTTCTAGTTTGTTTAGAAAGCTTTTCCACAAGACATTCACATTCTTTGACTTTATGAACATATACGCATTGCAATTCATTATATGCATCTAAATCAGATAAAGAATGTAAATAAGAACACATAACATCCTTTGAGACACACTCTTTGAGAAGTAGATCGTATATATTTAAAAAATCATCTTTGTCAGATTCAAGTTCATCGATCTCTTTTTCAAGTGAGTGAACATACTCTAAATCTGCAAACATGTCTTGCTTAAGTTTATTTACAAATATGAAACTATAATTTTGTGTCTTTTTGGCAAGTGGCATCAAACAAGTTTTCAAAAGTGAGGTCTTATCTTCAGTAGTTGGTGCACGAAATGTATCATGCGTATGTCTTTCCCAAGCAAAATCTACAATTTGTTTGAAATGATTTTTGTTATTAGTCAGTACATTATAAGCTTGTCTACTCTTGCTTATTGATTTTTGAGTAAGTAAAAAACTGATGTTTTTAACAATGTGAGGTTTATTCTTTACAAAAGATTTTCTCCACATTTTCTTTCGAACTTCATATACATGTGCCAACTGATCAAGATATTCATGTGATGGTGGTTGAAAAATTTCATAAAGGCTGTTTTGTTTTGTGTATTCATATGGTTTCACTAAGTCTTTATTGAATTTTGATCTACTCTCTTTTCAAGAGTCAAGGTCTCTTCCCTATCCGGTGCAAATATGTTTGCAAGATCAGATATGTCATATGGGATCTCATACAAAACATGGTATTTTCAGTTTGTTTTTTTTTTTAAGTTCTTGAGCTACATAGGATTTGCAAAAGTTGGTCTTCCATTTTGGGAGCTAACATATAAAAGGTTTGAATTGATTGATTTTGTTTATAAACAATTTCATTCAAAAATTTCAATTGATTTTCCATCGCAATCAATTTGTCAAGATCGTTTTCCTCCTTAAGTTTCAAATCCTTTATTACCTTGTTTTTCTCTTTGACAAGACCTTCGTAACTTGATTTTGTTAAAAGACTCTGTTTGACTAACTCATCATGTTTCTCTTTGACAATAGAAATTTCATATGATTTTATTTTCAAACCTTATGTGGAAAACTAGAAGGGGGGTTGAATAATTTATCGCTTTTTATTTTAATGTTTATGTTTGTTTATAAAAACTTATATTTGACTTTTTGTTGAATTCAAATACTTGCACAATATGGATCAATCTAAATAAGTAAGAGTAAACAACGGAATGAGTGATAAGAGTTGGAAAGATCAAACCACAACACAAGGATTTATAGTGGTTCGGTTACGAAGCTTCTCTTCGGCCTACTCCTCTCCTCGAGCATCTAACTCGAGAGTTTTCTTCACTATGTCAACAAACTCCCTTATAGCAGAGAAAACCGTACACAACGTTACTTACACCGATTTACGACACAAAGTTAAATGTCAAGTTCTAATCACAACACAACTTTACGACTTTACAACTTCACAACTTCTTCACAACTTCAAGACTTCCTCACTACTTCACGACTTCACTTCACCACACTACTTACGCCACAAACTACGAACACTACTGGAAAGATCACCAAGAATCCTAAAAAAACTTTATGTCTTACAAACAATCACCAAAACCTAACAACTTCAACAACTTTATTATGAGATACAAATGATGTACAATTTACGATATGGATGCAACAAGATTGCAATATACACTTGGGTGTAATACTCTTCACTTGTGTTGGGAAGTATTCTTCTTTTACACTTGAGGTATGAGCTTGACACAAATAACCTCTTGATAAAAAAGTTTATGATTAAATGATCAAAAGGTTTTTAGAGAGATGTGTGGGGCTGTTTTAGAACAGAAAGAATGAGTGCAAAAGTGAGGAAATGTGGGGAAAGTCCATTATTTTAGGGACAAAACTGTGGGAGCGTCTCCCCTTGGGCGGTCCCCTTAAAATAGGTGGCGGTCCCTTAATTTTAAGGGGGTCGGCCATTTTTTAAGGGGGCCACCCTAGACTAGGGCCTCACCAGTTTGTCTTTTGTGTAGGGGAAATTTTCTGGAACTTCTCTAGCCGTTTTAGGTCCAAAAATTTAAATTTCAAAATGTTTATTTTGAATAAAACATTTTTTTTAATTGTAGAAAATATTTTGTAATGTTTATAAATTTGTTTAACAATCATTTATAAAAAGTGTGATGAGGGAGTTGAATAAAAATTTTCCTTTGATCATAAAATGCAATTAAGATTTATTTATTCATACCTTTAAGTTGATGTATTTGTGAAATGAGAATTTACTACTAATTACTTGTTTATGTTTATTTTCGTTGAACGTTTTTATATTTTGTGATTATCAAATCGTAAAGATGTGAAAAAAATATTAGTAATGGTTTTTAGGTATTGATATTTCTATCAACAATCTCCCCCTTTTTGATGATTACAAAATTTAAACTCATTAAATGTAAAATTATTTTTTAAACAAGTATTTAATGAGTTTCATGCCATTTCTCCCCTTTTTGTAGAATCAAAAAGGCATCATCGAGGATTGCTAATCGATGGAATAAATGCTCCCCCTTGATGTGTGTTCCCCCTTGTTTGAGGGCACCAAGGAATCGAGCTATGGTTTCTTGGCTACAAAAACGAGTTAGAACAATACAAATATTTCTAACATGTAGCAAGAAGGAAAAATATGGCATACTAGTAATGCAACCAACAATAATCATCCATTGAAGTAAAATAGTGTGTGAACCACACTCAAGCATACATAAGGAAAATAACATGCTAACATTCATGAAATTTTTAAACTACAAGATCCTTTATAAACTAGTAAAGCCTCCGTAGGGGGGGGAACTTGCTTGGCAAAAAAAATGGGGGGGAGGGATGGACAATTATTTTGAGAAACTAAACATAGAGTATGTTTAGTTTGGTGAAGATGGTGGAGGTGGTGGGATGATGGTTGTTGGTGGTTGTGAGAGCATATGTTCAATATATGAAAACATATATTGGAGTTCATCTCTTAACCCAAATATGAGAGTACGATTGTGAATGCAACACAAGCATGAATCTCCATGTGCCTCAAGAAGGTTCCAAGGAATAGGATGACCAAAGATAGGTGGTGAGGGTGATGGAGTATCAAATTAGACATCAAGTGGGGTGATTGGTGAAAGGGTAAGGGTGATGTCCATTGATGCATTTTCCATGGTGAAGAAACTCTTGGATGAGGAGATGTTTGTGAGTTCAAGTAACCATTGGGTGAAAGTGATGTTGATGAGGTTGGTGATTTGGGTATGTAGTCAATTGAGGATGAGGAAGTATCTTTGGTTGATGGTGTTTTGGAGGGTGCATTAGGAGCACTAGGTGATGATAGTTGAAGTGTGGGTGATGGAGTTTTTGTGTCATCATGGGTTAAATCCACAAACAATTGTTTTGGTGGAATGATGTTGATTTTTGGTCTCTTGGAGGCTTTGGAAATGGAGGCTCTAGTGGATGTCATGGATGTTGATAATGGTTGATGAATGATGAAGAAGATGGTGTATTGGAGATGATCATTTGGAGGGGATTTATGGGAAGGAAATAGTTTGAAAATGGAATGAGTTTGAACTAGTTTAAGTTATTCCAAGTTGTGTTCGAGCATTCTGGGCAAAGATAGCTGAGACTAGGTAAAAGAGGGTCAAAAAGCAGAAAAAATATTGTTTTACCCGTGAAATACTAGGGCGGTCCCCTTAAAATTAAGGGGGCCGCCCGTGTTGAATTAAGGGGGCCGCCCTCTGTTGGTTCCATTTTTCACAGAAAAATGATTTTTCTCAGATTTTTGTGAGAGTATTTCTGTTTTGGTGGTTTATTTGCAGCAAGCCCTATTGAGTTTTATGAGCACATTTAATCATATAACATGTAATAAACACATTAAATTATGAAACCAAAGTGGCATAACTAGTTGATTTAATAAAACAACCAATGTTGAAGTTATCTAGCAAACAGTACCTAAAATAACAACACATAAGTCTTTCCGAATACATCGGATGATCACCACACAAGTTGTTAATAACATACACATAATTAAGTTAAAAATTATCTTAAACTACACTTAGCCATCTAGCTCACATCAATCCTTATGTCTTCATTTCTTCTTCTTGCTAAACACTCCTTTTAGTGCCTTTCCAAATGATTTGAAACCTCCGCGCATCTCCTTATGCATTTGTTGCGTTTGGTTGAGCAAGGCGGTTTGTCGTTCAAAGAGAGTTTCATCGGTTTGTTCGGAAGCGGAAGGCATTTGGTAGTTTTGGTAGTTGAGAGGATCAAGAGAGTTAAGGTAGGTGGTAGGAGATGGAGTACTTGCACGAGAAGTTTGGACATTATCATCATCATCATCATCATTGTGTTGATGAGATGACGTGCCTTGATGATGAGAAGATGAAGAAGATACGGAATGACGTGCCTTGCCACGATCACTTCGAGGTCGTCGAGTTTGTTTTAGGGCAAGAGGACGCATGACTCGATCAACAATGTCATAAATGCCATTGTCAAGATGAGGATATGTTTCCATGAGGTATCGATAGACACGAGTAAGAAACATGCCATACGGAAGATTAGCAGTTGGAGTATATCTAGCACATTGGATTCTTTTGACGAAAAAATAAGAAAGATTGTATTGTTCTTCGGTAACAACACAATACAACATGTGAGCAAGACAAGCGGGAAGATGATCTCGATGTCCTGCTAGTCCGAACATATTTTCTCTAATGATCTCTTCCCATTGCTTCATGTCGGGGCTTAATTCTTTGGTGAGAATTTGATTTGGATTGAGAGAGACCGTTTGACTTTTAATGGTACGGTCTATCATGACACGTTCCAATTCAAGAAGTCGACGAATGTCGTCGGGAGTCAGAAGATCGGTGCAATATGGTCCCTCGGTTTCTCGAGAATACTCAAGAGATGCAAGGTCCCATTCGTTTGTAAAAACGGCTTGACCATTGTATGGAATTTTGAGAATTTGACCAAATTGAGCGAGAGTAAGAGTTATGAATTTGTGTTGAATCATAAAGGAGATATAAGATAAACTATATCATCGCGTTTGTACCATGACTTGGCTATAGAAGTCTAGAATAAATCTTGGAACAATCGGTTCGTTGATTTGAAAGAGACAATTGAAACGAATATTAGTAAAGAGACGCTCGATGTTGTTGGATTTGTAGTAAGCTTGATCAACAACACGACCTTCGTGAATGTTGCGGTTTTCAATAGGTTTGTAGAATTGGGCAATGGTAGGGGAGATGCCGGGAATTTTGGATACTTTTGGTATGTAGGATTTAGTGAGGGATATATCGGTTGTAGTAGCTTTTGGCATTTGTCACTAACAAGTAATCACAATATGAAATGGTTACAAAAAATATAATAGGAAAATAAAAGTTTTGAAAAATGGCAAATGTGACAAGGATTACTTTGACTCTAAAAATAAAAATCTTAGAAGTGATCCATATGTTCCTTAATTTATTTTGACTTAATCTAGGATGTCAAAGAATATATATTAGTTATATATTTCAACATCAAGATAATGACCCAAACACTCCTTTATCAATACAAAATTTGTCTAAGTTTGTAGAAAATTATGTATTAAGTGTATATTTTGTTTGACATGTTTAAGTTTATTATTTTGACTTGACAAAAGTTAAGTAGTGTTTGATTTGACTCAAACTCATATTTTAAAAAGTTAAACCAAACGCCCCTTTATTTTATACCAATCACAAAATATATCAATATATATATGAATTATATATCTTGATGACTTATACAAGTTAGTTAAGTGTTTATATAAGTGACAAAACTATGGTGATTGTCATTTCGACTCTAAAAGTTGATCCTAAGAAACTAACCAAACACCCCTTTATTTTTATAACACATTTTCTATTGATTCAAAAAGTATACATTTAGGAATGTACATTTTGATGGGCAAAGTAATGTTGTTTTAACATGTTTTTAACATAAATCAACAATGTATAAACTTTATTTAAAAAAAATATGTATGTAGATTTATAAAAACTTCATACCAATTTTTTTGTGTGTGACTCAATTAGTGTTTTAATTCAATCCAATCAAGAATGTAGTGTTTCTATGACTATGGGTATCATTATAGTTATGTGGGTGGTGGTGGTGTGGTATTCCTTGACCAAACTAAGGAATTATGAAATAAGTAAAAATATCGAATTTTGATTAGAACAAAAATTAGATGAAATTAAACCAAAGAAGGTTGAAAAATCTTAACAATTGGATGTTGTTGATTGACTTGTTAGTAATTTCCTCTTTCGAATTTTGGTTAATTTGATGATTTGAGGTTTGATTTTTAAAGTTTTTGGTGTGGATGGTTCGTTCACAGCAGGTAGAGGGAAGAAGGAGAAAAGAAAATAAAGTTTGGGTATATAATTTTGACAGAAAGGGGGTGTTTGTTTTTCTAGATAGGCGGTCCCCTTAATTAATTAAGGGGCCCTCCCATTTTACACGGCCGTTCCCATTAATTTTAAGGGACCGCCTCAAAAATAATTTAATTCGATTTTGGACCAGGTTTTTGTTGAGAATTGATTATTAGACAATTATTAATTAACCCTTTTGTTTTAATTAAAAAAGTTTTCTTTGACTATTTCGGACGAGATAGTCAAGACGTCAATTCGAGAGGCGATTTAGAGATAAAATTTCTTGCAAGAAGGAAGGATTAATTTCTTCAAAAAGACAATTAGTATATTTGATTTGAGATGAGACAAGAATGGATAGCGAAGATAATGAGATAATAAGACGTAGTTGAAAATATCAACAAGTTGATTTCGATAGACGTGGATGATGGTTGACACGGATCCGAGGCGATCGTCGAGGTCGAAGGGAGTTTGTTTCATCCATAGTGTGTCTATGATCTTCGTGCGACTAATCATACTTCTATGTTAATTGTTAACCACTAGCTTGCTCTTCTTCGTCTACGTGAGTTTGCTATGTGGTCATAGAAGATTTCCATTTTGTAGACGTATAATAATAATCTACACCAAAAGAGTAGGTTCATAGTGAACTAATCTCTTTAAAGCTAGAAAACCAACAAATGGTATTTCTAGAGACTACATTATTTTCTAAGAACTAATTACACTACAACATCATTAAGTATATCATATACCAATCTATAATTTACGTAATTAGAGAGTGAGACGTACCTTAGCCTTCAAGAGAAATTACTTTAAAATCTTCAAGGTAGCAAGCTTTAAGGATGAGGATTTATGGAAATCCTATATGAGTTCTTCAATTTGTTTGACGAAAGCCAAAGGATGCTTGTAGATGATTAACCTCGGAAGATATGATGATTTAGCCATTTGGTCCCCATCGTTTCATGGGTCCGAAGTTATTGTTTTCGAACATGTTTTGTATTTGATTTGAACACATGCACGGTGAACATCTTCCACATTGAGTAAAGCTTGGTTGGTGTGGATGATTCCACATTGTGTGATTAGTGTTAGAGTAATTTGGTCTACCTTGGTCTCTCCTAGGTTGAGGTGTTTTGGAACGAGGATGAGAATTTTCCTTTCTTCTCGGAGGAGGTGTTTTAGACCTCATTGTGGGTTTAGTAAATCCGACTCCGGGTTTTAAGGAAGGTTTGTAAAAACGTTTTACCTCATCATCACTTGCAATAGGAATTTTAGTATTGTTTATAAGTATAAATTTTGGTTTTGAGTTTGGGTTTGATTCTATCAATTTTTCTTTCGACTCGACTTCTTGAGCTCTTACAAAATTTACTTGTTTGGTTTCGCTAGGTGACCCTTTGGTAAAATTAAACCCTAAACCGGATTTATCTCCGGAAGGTTTTTGAGAACTTATTATTTTCTTAAGTGAGTGACTACTATCGTTAAATTGATTTAGCCTAGATATTTCTTTTCTAAGCTTCTCATTTTCAAACTTAAGGTCTTGACATAACTTGCATTCTTCATTTACTTCCTTACCTTTTTCTAACCTAGATAATTTATCTTTTAATTCTAGTGCTTCATTCTCTAATTTTATTTTAGCTTGTTTTAGAGTTTTATTTTTAGCCATGACTTTTAGTCCTATTTTGCATAGTCTACTATATTCATTATCTAAGTCATTTTTGTCTAATGATGATTGGTCATCACTAAAGTATTTGGTTTCGGAAAGTACCTCATTAGAAGCTTTAGCCATAAGACACTTTTCGTCCTTTGTCTTCTCCTCTTCATCTTCGTCGCTATCACTCCAAGATCCTCCAACAAACGCCTTTTGATTTTGATATTTTGATTGTTTTGGACATTCTCCGATGAAATGATTTGGATCTCCACACTTGAAACATTTTCTTTCGCCTTTGCCATTTTTGTCATCTTTATTTCTTTGGAATGATTTTCTTTCTTCGTGTGGTTGTCTTACGAATCGTCCTCGTCTTTTAAAGAATTTCTTGAAGTCTCTTATGGCCATGGCGTATTCTTTATCTTCACTATCGGAGGTTGAGCTATCATCATCACTAGATTCCTTTCTAGCTTTCAAGGCAATAGATCTACTTTGTTTTCTTTTACTTTTGACGGTTTCAGAATCTTTCTTAATTACTTCTTCATAAACCTTTAAATTTCCAATGAGTTCGTCAAGTAATAGAGTTGTTAGATTGTTTGATTCTTCAATCTCCGTGACTTTTGCGCACCATTTAGGATGTAATGCCCTAAGAAATTTCCTAACACAATTCTTGCTAGAAAAACTTTATCAAGTGCTTTTAGACTAGTAATAATCGTGTTAAATTTAGCAAATGCATTATCTATTGACTCCTCTTCCGGAATCATAAAGTGTTCATATTGTTGAACAAGAAGATCCATTTTGTTAGCTTTGACTTGATTATTACCTTGATGAGTGATTAACAAAGTATCCCAAATTTCTTTTGCGGTTTGACACATAATTTTTTGTCGTATTCTTTACGTGGCAAATCATTATAAATGACCATTTTAGCTTCATTATTTTTTGCAAGTTTCTTTTTAAGATCATCGTTTTGTTTATGAAAAGGTACAACTTCATCCTTTTTAGTTTCGGGATTATTTTGAATAGGAGGAAAATCACCATCGGTGATAACATGCCACAAATCTAGATATTTTGACTTCACATAAGTTTCGAATCTATTTTTCCAATAAATAAATCCATCACTTTCAAATAGTGGTGGTCTTTGCGTAGATTTCCCTTCTAAATATTTTTTCGATTCCATAGACCGATTCAAGTTTTAAAATACAATTTATTTTAAAAATCTTGTTTGACGTGGCTCTTGATACCAATTGTGGAAAACTAGAAGGGGGGTTGAATAGTTTACCGCCTTTTAATTTAAGGTTTTAAAGTGTTTATAAAAATTAATAGGATAGTATGAGAAATTAATGTAAGATAGTATGAGAAATATATGTAAGACAAGAGATAAGAGTAAGAACAATCAAACCACAACGCGAGGATTTACAGTGGTTCGGTAACGAAGCATCTCTTCGTCATACTCCACTCCTCGAGCACCAAACTCGAGAGTTTTCTTCACTATGTCAACAAGATCCCTTATGGCAGAGAAAACCTTACACAACTTTTGCTTATCTTGATTTCCGCCACTAAGCTAGATGTCGAGTTCTAATCTTAGCTAGAACCAATCTACCACAACTTCACAACTTCACTACACAACTTTGCTTCACGACTTGATCACGACTACACAACTTCTTCACACCTTAGTTTTCTTCACACCACTATTTCACCAAGCCACTACTATAATCACACCTAACTAACACTACTAAGAAAGATCACCAAGATCCAACTATGCTAATAACAATCACCAAGATCTAACAACTACACAACTTTACAAGATTTACAAATGATTTACAAGTTATGATATGGATGCAATAGGATTGTAACAATACATAAAGTTGTAATACTTCTTCACTTGATGAGGGAAGTATTCTTCTCTTGCACTTGAGGAATTGAGCTTGGATCACTTGGAAACAAAGCTTTATGATTAAATGATCAAAGGATTTTTATGAGATGTGTGGGCTGTTTTAGAACAGAAAGAATGAGTGCAAAAGGTGAGAAAATAGTGAGGAAAAGTCCAGTATTTATAGGACAAACTGGAGGAGCATCTACCTATGGGCGGTCCCCTTAAATAGGAGGGCGGTCCGCTTAAAATTAAAGGTTTCTAGCCGTTTTAGGTCCGAAAATTTGAATTTCAAAATGTTTATTTTGAATAAAACATTTCTTTTAATTGTAGAAAATGTTTTGTAATGTTTGAAAAAATGTTTACAACATTTTATAAAAGTGTGAGGTTGAATAAAAATTTTCTTTGATCATAAAATGCATTAAGCATTTATTTATTCATACCTTTAAGTGATATAATTTTCGAAATGAAAATTTACTACTAATTACTTGTTTACGTTTAATTTTACATTGAATGTTTTTATATTTTGTGATTATCAAAACGTAATGATGTGAAAAATATGAATAATGTTTTTAGGCATTATTTCTATCAACACTTTAAATCGCTCCCATGCTTGGTAAAAGGTTTCATTCGGTTCTTGCTAAAAGTTGTTGATCTCCTCCATTTTCTTTGCAGTACGAGCTGGTGGGCAATATTTTCTTCGAAACTTTGTCTTAAGATCTTCCCAAGTTGTGATTGAACCAGATGGTTTGTTTCTTAGCCAACAACTCGTGGCTCTAGTTAAGGACATAGGGAAAGCTCTAAGCATCACTTGGTCTTGAGTTATATTGGGGATATGGAATAAATCGACAATCTCAAGAACTTTCTCAATGTGTTCGTTCGCATCTTCATGATCTGAACCGCTAAAGGTGTTGTCACGTAGTTCCTTGAGAAATTGGCCTTTTAATTCAAAGCTATCTTTGTCATCGATTTTAGGCCTAGCAATTCCCGATCCATAGTCAGCTCGAGTTTTGCTCATGTACTGTTCCATGGTTTCCTCCATTGTTTCCGCTACTTCTTCCTCGAAATATTCTTCTAAATCAGAAAATAGATTGAATTCAGATGATCTTGATTCGTCAAGACTTAGTGTCTTGAGAAGCTTCCTAGATGATCAAAATTCTCATTCCGGTTCCTTGAAGGGCGTAAATAGTTCCTTTGTTGAACTCCTTGTCATGCACTACCTAAAACAAGGGATAAACAATCAGTAGGATAGGCTCGGGAGAAAGGAAATACAGATATACAGAAATTAAATGCGAAAAACCGTTTTGTTACTGTATCAGATGCTCAATACACCGTATTCAACGGATCTGAATACGCCATATTAATCTTTTGAATCAATACGCTATATTGGATAAGAAAGTTGGATATGCCGTATCCAATGGAAGTGGATACGGCGTATCAGGTTATCGATCAGAACAGTGTTTTTAGAGAACAATTAAACTAACGAACAACTAAACTAATAAACAATTAAACAAACAAATATACAAAATTATACACTAATCTAAATTACACTAATCCTAAGGGTTAGATTATTCTATTGTCAAAAACCAAAATATCAAATAAAAATAAAGATTAAATTTTCACTCCCCGGCAACGGCGCCAAAAACTTGACGTGTCGTTATGTGGTTGTAATTTATGTTTCAAGTTTTAAATTTATATTTTGCCGACTTTACCAAAACAACACTTTAATGGGCAGTGTACCTGGTCGATGGGAGTTTCGTGGTAAGTAGGGTGTCGATCACTAAGAGTGAGAAACAATCTTTCAATTTATTAATATTTGGTTATCTAAACTAAGTTAATTCTATTCTATGTTAAACCTATGCTAAACCTATGTTAATCCTAAATCTAATGGATAAGGGGGGGGTTTAGCATGAGAGACTGGCACGGATTTTGTGGTGACTAAAATCAACTTAAGACACTAAAACACACGCAAGCAAATTGACAGAAGATAAAAGAGCGTTCTAGCCAAATATAAGAAAACTGTATTAACCATTATTAATCAAATCAGAACGTTGGTTTGTTTATTTAGTGCAATGGTTACTTATCTTGAGGCGGCATATCATTCTTAAGACTTAGGCGATACTTCTTCCTAAGACCTAGATACAAAGAATTCTGTCACAATTAAACGTATCCGCATAAAGCATCCTTATTTGCTGATTATAATCTATCTTAGGGATTAAAGCAATGATGATCTTGTTAAACCATAGCTGATAGAGACTTTACCCACTTACTGCTTAAAGGCAATTCATACACTAGTAGTCCACTAACCAAGTCTTTACCAATCTAAGGGCAAAGACAGGTTATTATTTGTGATCCTATTGGTCTAGATGTATAAATCACTATATGGATAGCCATCCCGGCATCTAGATTACTTGGTCCGTATCACTAGATCCAGTTGAATGACATGTCGCATACAAAAGCACGTAAACAAGTATAAACTGTTAAACATAAACAAGCAATCAACGATAAATTAAGCAATCGAGATAAACAAACCAAACATTCAAATCTTCATAATAACGGTAAATAACCGAATGTGTTAGCCTTCAAATGTCATAATCAATACAAAAGTAATAATTTAGCCAAGGTAAACTAACCGAGTAAATGAATGATACCAAAAACTGAACGATTACAAGAGTATAAGAGATTACAAGTTGTTTCCTATGCAATTAATTACGTTGCAAGACATCTTCAGCTCTTCTTCTCTTCTGAAATTAAACTTTTATGGTTTAGGTATCGAAAATATGATTTAGCACATTGAAAACCCAGTCTTAGGTTTTCTATTTATAATGTCTGGAATATGGTCGATACGACGTATTGACTGAGGTTAATACGGCGTATCGGGGGTTTCTTGGAGTAGGGACCACGTTCGATATCTTCTAGAATATTTTATTTCCGTAACTTGAATACGGCGTATTGGTCTTCTCTGGATACGGCGTATTGGATCTTGTTCCTTTGTGGTCTTTAGTGAAGTGCAGGCACATATACGTCGTATCTTCCTTAATGGATAGGCGTATTGGATGTCAAAACAGTAATATTCAAAATGTCTTCGTTTAAGCTCCAGAATGCGTGCCTTTTTGCTAATCTTCACCAAGTACTCCATAATTACTGCAATTTTCAAATACAAATGATTAGGTAACAATTTTTTTAATAATTAAACTAAATGAGTTATTTACATAGGATAAATGATGCTATAAAAGTAATGTTATTTGATGTCATCAATGATATTATATAAATGGTTTAATTGTTTTATAAAATAATATTTATAAAGTTGAAAACATATACAAATATTGTATAAATGATACGATAATATTCCTGTTGCGATTGTCGTAAGGGACTTCTACAAGAAGTTTTACAACTCCCTAGGCAGTGCACCTAACCGTTGTAGTGTAGTATAGGCAAGACTCGGGGGTTGTTATCGTTCTCTAGGGGAATAGGTTGGGAAGGCTTGATCATGGTCTAACAGAATTCTAAGGGTTGAGAGAAGATTCTTTTTGTGTTTTTATATTTATAGGAAAGCAGGTAAATCATATATTTTAGAGATTGGTTGGTTTCAGCTATTAAACTAAATAATAATCTAAGCTACTGGTGTAACACCCCCAAATTGGGTCGCAGCGGAATAAGGGCCCGGGGCGTATTACCTCATAGATCAATAACACAAGATATATATAGAACGACCAAAAAGTCATTTTAAAACTGATACATTGGATTTAACAAATATTTGATACAAATAGCCCGAAGCTTTAACTTGATCCTGATTATTATTACAAAGATACTGGTTTACAACATAAAACGACCATATCTTTAGCATGACTTCCCAAAACAAAATCACCAATGTATCCTTAGCACCTTATGCTTACTGATCTCCTGAAAAACATTGCTTAAAAACGTCAACAATAATGTTGGTGAATTCATAGGTTTGATAAATCATAATATGCAGGACCGCAAGACTTTTCCCGTGATAATGCAACACATGCACGCATCACAAAACTAGATTACATTTTCACTAAGCTCATGACACTGAAGCTCGACGATCTTTCTTGCAATTAAACTATATATTGCAATTTCTGCCCGATTAGATGTTCAACCCGAAAACATCCTAAATTCGACATGCTATACGTTCGTTCCCGGTGATAGCTAGTCACCCGAACGGGGAGGTCGTTTCCCCAAATAGATCTATTCATAACATTCGCGCTCACATAATGTAATTAACAACTACATCTATGCAATTGACAGTTCATGATAAGGGGCTCAACTTGGGTTATCGCTACTTAGGCAAACATGTAATCAATACTTGCGTCCAATTTATAAAACAAAGCATGTTTCCACCCCATAATTATAAATCATTGAAATCGTAAAAATGTGGGGCTATGAACTCACCTTGAGTTCTGATAATCCAAATATCGCAGATAAAGCGTCACGTAAAAGATCGAATGCAACCTAAATTATCATAGGTCGTATAAGTACCGAGTACTTTAATTAATAACATTGAATATAATCTTATAGTTGTTACATCGTACTATCGTTCGGGCTATCATAATTTAAGAGGTCATGAGTTAGGACACTTTAAATCGTAAATCCAACAACTCGTCGATACGCCATCCGAAGAGACCTCATTATGAAACTCCCTAGTATTATAGCACTTCGATAGCTAATAACATATATATTCTATATAGCTATATCACCATCTATTTGTTTAAGTGAAATTGTAATTATAAAGTAAAAACGTTTATAATTACTCTTTTACTAAAAATGACATAACTTTGTCATTTTAAGCCCGTTTCTCGCGTTTCTTACGCCCACGCTTTTGTATTAAGATGAGTGACACATTCTTAGGTTTTTGAGATTCTGCGATGAATAGTGTTTTTACTGTTCATAACAGCTATATAATCGTTTTTATACGTAAAACC